>JAEBUS010000023.1:203463-254943 GCA_023014475.1 Amanita pallidorosea | reverse complement strand
GAGATAGAGAGCGTCGGGAGGCAGGTGCTCTCAGATATGAGGCAATTTGCTTTGGGGGGCAATCTTCACTGTGCATCTACTCGTATTTCCTTGTCCGGGCATGGGCGGAGATGGTAGAATTAGAATTAGAAGGAGACTGAGCTACTGACAGCATATAATTTTGTACCCATGTCACATGACAGGGAACAGCTATCCATGCAAAAAAAAAAAAGATCTCATAACGCCAGAAGCGTTGCTCTTGCCGCAGCGCAATTCCGTCCGCTGTTCCGTGATTACTTGTTTCTTTTAATGTTACTCCCTTCAGCGCTGTCGGTTACCCACATACCATTACACGCGGGCTCTCAGGGCACCGCTTCCCTTCAACATGTACTCTATGTATCGTAGCTTACGCAATTCCCCAAACTATCCATGCAAAGAAAAGAAAAAAAAAAGTGCAAAAAAGTGCCAGCATGACACGTGTGACATTCCTTCTTTGTTTTCAACCACTTGCGCGTTCATGTTACATCACGACTACCACCTTCGGCGCCGTGATGCTGCAAGTCCACTTTGATGGCTTGTTTTAACTACAAGTGCTGCCTTCAGACTGACGCGTTGCATGGCACTGGCATGTTATGTTGACGGCTGTCATCTTCGACGCTGCGATGTTGCAAGTCCACTTTGATGGGCTTGTTTTAACTGCGAGTGCTGCCTTCGGACTGATGTGTTGCATGGCATGTTACATCGACGGCTGTCATCTTCGATGCTGCATGCTACAAGTCCACTTTGATGGGCTTGTTTTAACTGCGAGTGCTGCCATCGGACTGACGTGTTGCATGGCGCTGGCATGTTACATCAACGGCTGTCATCTTCGATGCCATGCTACGAGCCCACTTTGATGGGCTTGTTTTAACTGCGGTGCTGCCTTCGGACTGACGTGTTGCATGGCGCTGGCATGTTACATCGACGGCTGTCATCTTCAATGCTACAAGTCCACTTTGATGGGCTTGTTTTAACTGCGAGTGCTGCCTTCGGACTGATGTGTTGCATGGTGCTGGCATGTTACATCGACGGCTGTCATCTTTGCCGCATGCTACGAGTCCACTTTGATGGGCTTGTTTTAACTGCGAGTGCTGCCTTCGGACTGATGTGTTGCATGGCGCTGGCATGTTACATGACTGTCATCTTCAATGCTGCGATGATACGAGTCCACTTTGATGGGCTTGTTTTAACCGTGAGTGCTGCCTTTGGACTGACGCATTGCATGGCACTGGCATGTTATATCAATGGCTTGTTTTAACTGCAGTGCTGCCTTTGGACTGATGTGTTGCATGCACTGGCATGTTACATCACGGCCGTCATTTTTGGCTGTGAGTCCACTTTGGTGGGCTTGTTTTAACTGCAAGTGCTGCCTTAGGATCTGACGCATTTGAGGATCATACTACATCGTCTTATAACCATGGATTTTTTGTTTTTGTAACTGTATAAACATTCCAAGCTTGTTTGAAGCCCTTAGTCATTCATTCAGACCGTGACCAGGCCATCACTGCCAATGAAACCCATTGATCCTTGCGATGATAATACTACCATGCAACTTTGCGCAAGCTATGTGTGTCACTGTGACTAATTCTGTGACCAGACATGCATATGCCAGTGCCAACCATACACTCAAAACCCAATGTCCCCAAATGCAGTGCGTGTTGAGCACATCGACATCAATGTCACTGGAGCACAGAGGAATCAAAACTGACTCACCTCAGGACACCCTCCCCAACAACATTCTTGTCCATGTGTTTGTCCTTGTTTTGCAAGACCACGGACCTGTGGTATTCCCTATCTGAAACCATGAAACACTTCCCCAGCTTTTGCTGTCGCATGTCTATTCACGTTGGCACTCAGGACATTCAAACTATGGAATAATGTCCGTCTTGATAACAAATGTGCTGGTCTAGTTTATGACTGGCCCTTACAGGCTGGAAGCTTTCCAATAGAGCTATTGTTGCGATTCATTGGTGCATCTTGTAATGATGATGAAGCCGTTAGGAATGCCAGGATCATGCAGGATATTGTTTCTCACTTCAAGTTTCCCTGATACCATTTTGTCATGCATTGAGAAACTCGAACTTGAGTTCAATCCCTCTGGTGTCGACAAAACTTTTAGCAGTGCACTGATCAGTTTCATGAGACTATAATCAGTGGCCCTTAGCGAGAGGTGCCATTTCACATCATTGGATTCGGACGTCTTACTGAACATTTCTCTGCCATGGAGTCAGCTGGAGTGCTTGATGCTCCACTTCAAAGCAAGAGACCTGATACCAGTCTTTGATACATTGCGACGGATGCCATTACTACATAGACTGCTGAGGACAACATTTGCTGTTGTGGTACCAGTGCAAGAATGAAATGATGCAAACAATTGCATCAGTGAAGTAGCATTCAGCTTTCCCTTTGATTGCTTTCACAGCCTGCGGGCATTAAGGTCTGGTTTGGTGCTTAGATCGGGGCCGGATCGTGTCACAAGTATTTGTTGAGGGGGCCCAACCGTGCACAGTATCTTGAAAGTTGACGGGACCCATCACTGGCTGTGGCAGTCATCTGAGGTCGTGGGAAACCTTATATTATATAATATAACCACGTGTTTTTTCTTCCAGTGGAGGCAGTGCTGAGTCTCCGCTTCAATCCAAGTCATCCTTGCAATGCCTTCCGAGTTACCTCAACTTGACAACTTCATGCAGCTCACTCTTTTGCTGTGCCTCGTCACTACATTAAAGAATCCAAATGCTGGCGAAGGAACTTTGGACTGATTTTCAGAGAATGCTCATGTTGGGCTATACTATGAAGACACCTGCAGAATCACAAAATTGTTGCTGCCTGTTATCGGGTGGGCCCCAAGGCCAGCATTGACCTCACTGTAATGGCATCTGACAGCACACCAAGTGCCGTCATATATCCATCACTGGGTGATAATGCGGATGAAGTTGATGAATGCTCTATTGAAAATGGATCACCATCTCAAAAGCAGCTCGTTTTTACCGTTTTAGCTAACCCTGACTCCATTACTTCCTCATCCAATGAAAGCTTGAGCCAGGGCTCACAGAACAGGGAGCATCACAAACTAAGAGTAGTCCCCCAAACAAATGGTCATTGGGATGCTGTCAAAATCGACCCTTTTTGCCATCTAGCCATGTGAGTTCATTAACTTACGGTCATCACAGATCTTAACTAGTGACCGGTGGCCAGGGGCAGATCATCTCTGGAAGATCATGTTGCAACCATTTCTTCCTATATGGAAGACTACAGGAACAATGTGGATGCTCGTGACGAGAATTCCTGCTGGTTCTTTAAATATCTTCTTTCCGTATCCTGGTGAAAGCTCCATCAGCAGATAAGCTCTTGGCAGGGACTTGGTTTCGCCACCATTTGGTTCAATTATTGGGAACAGTATAAAAGTGACATCCAGTTGGGCCCATTGGGATCTTCCAAGCAAGATCCTTGTGATAAAGCGCTTGCTACTTTCCTGCAGCAAAATAGCAAGGCTATGGTCGCCTCATTATATAACACCTTCGATAACATGTTAGAATCTAATAGCCAAAGAGTCGTTTCTTTCGAGGCTTTGATGGAAGCAGCCAAGAGTGGGAAAGCTCTCTACACCCAGGATACTGTGGCGCAGTTTCATGATCTTGTTTGGGCAACATTTGTCCAGTTCGGCTGTTGTCTCAGGGAAATTGCTGATGAATATAACAGCTTGGCACAAAAAAACAAGAAATTCAAATACGCATCACATGACGACAAGAGCTTGCAACTAAAAGATGAGGAATCCAAATCCGCATCCTTGACAAGCAAATTTAATTCTGCCTTACACTACGCGTGGCTACTCCTTTGCATTTTCACCTCGGCATCGATGAAGTCCCACATTAACAATCTTGTGCAGATGGGGGCCAAGTATATGTACCCTTCGTATCAACAAAGGATGGTATATCAGAAATTTGGTGAGAAATGCAGTATCAGAAGTTGCGTGGGCCAAAGTTTTTGTCTATCAGTTTATTGGAAAGTGTGTGCTGGAATCCTATTGCGAGCACCACCCAAACCTACTCCCCATAAATGTATCAGTTCTAGCTGTCAACTGTTGCAACTACATTGTTCCACCCTGGGAGTGCTTCAAATCAACCATGGACACCATCTTGATGACGACTGGTGATAAGTCTGCCACCAAACTTGTCCAAATTTGGAAGAGAAACTGAAAGATGCTGACCCAGAAATGTATGGGAGCAGTGGGGTAATTACCAAGCAGTTTAAAAAACTTTTAGACAGAGACAAGGCCAAATATGTTGCTGGCGTACATTGTGAGGCGGTGCTCACGGCACTTTGCAGTGGTAATGCTTTACCGGAATGGAGTGATGAAAATTTGTGTAAGATGTGTCAGGTACATTGGCCCATGTTGTCATGAAAATGTTTATTGACTTTCATGTGATGTTTTAGGCACTGCAAGGAACCCATATTTTGGTGTCAAAACTTTGCTGCCCAGTTTGTTGGGAGCTCTTGGGCATATTGAGAGGTTCCGTTTCAGGCCCAGGACCACATTTACTTGTTTGCGGCTGTCATTCTACGGTTTACCCAGTAGTGCTGCTGGGGTGGCTTGATGACGGTATACAAAAAAGGATGGTGGAGTCATTCAAAAATCATCTTCGCAAAGAACTCCACCTCCTTGCAAATCTGTCAAGCAAATTTTCATTACCTTTTGCTACCTCAAAGACGCATCATCCAAATCAGCTAAGCAAGGCAAACATTAGCATGAGCAGCAGTCAAGGCCATGCAAGGCCCCTCTCTGATTTCGGCAAGTAGTCCTGGGCTCTAAGATTATGTGCTGGTAAAGCCAGTAGGTTGTTATGTGCTAGCATTCAGAACAGAGTAGCTGATGCATTTTTTAGAATTACTGGTTCTCATGTTTGTACTGTGTCAATATGCACATTATATTAATAAACAGATTTGTCCTGCATGCGTGTACATCCATCTTACTCCACAAACTTCGGATAACAGGTACTGCCATTCTTGGATAATTATTCAGGTTGTAAAACGAGATCAAGCAGCAAGCAGTACATTCATTTTTGATCTTATATCTAATAAATTTGTAGCGTCACAACTGCTACTTGTGCAGCCGTGTTTGCAGTTACTGTTTTTCTTTCCGTACAGCCACTGATCCTACTACTCTCACAATAAGTTGTCTATCTCTCCTATCGCACGTTCTCTAAAGCGAACAGACGATATGGCTGAGATGACCAACCAATAAGCTTGTACATCATAGTAGCATTGTCTACTAACAAACTAAAGCATCACTGTCCCCAACACTGTTTTAGGTATTGAAATCATCATCATAGCGCATATCAACGCCACTGGACGGGCCAGAGTTTTTGCCATCATCATGGCGCTCATCAATGCTGTTGCAGTTGAGGACATGGATGAAGAAGATGAAAGGGAGGTCTTCCAAATGTTGGTTGACGTTGAGATGTGAGATGATGTCACCAAAAATTGGATCTGAACGATGTTTCTGACAGACAACAATGTTATTCGTATCACTAGCATGCATATTACTTGGTTGTTTCTAACAATTCCACATGTAATTTATTAAGAGTATTTGAGACGGAATCTTTGAATCCGATGCCTGTGTTTCAAATTGAAAAATTATGCACCAAATCAAACCTTTACGCAACAGCAATATCCTGCGCATGCCAGTGTTTCCGGTATGTGTTTGTACTGTTATTAGTGGAAAACTCGGCTCAGTCCGACGCACGCACCGTGACTGATGCACTGATGAGTCAGCAACACGGCTTTGCGAAACATAATGGCTGCTCCAGTGAAAGGAATCCTGGTTGGTCATTCACTATTGTTTCTGATACTTACTAATGCTTTACAGCGGCGCACTGCATCATTTTCCACAACCCCTATCGCTACAAGCTCTGTACAAAGATGTTCAAAGGCCTACACACAGATGCAATTTGTGTCTAAACTGGCAGATAACGCTTGAATGTGGAGATCATGTTTGGGACAATCCAGAACAGGACAATGGTTGGGTTATATGTATTTGTGGGTTTTTCTTTTAGTGGTTTGGTAGAGGGTAGGATGCTGACGCATTTTTTCTAATTAGATATGTTTGGATGGTCAAGTCGCCATCGCTTTACAGTGTTGGCATCAAAATCAGGAAGGTGGTGCCGGAGCTTGTCCAGATATTGTCCATACCATGGCGGCTCTACTGGAGAAGCGTCAACTCAAGTATGAGCACTTGTCCAGTGGGTTCCAAGGCACAAGATTGAGGCGGATCGCATCCCACTATCATGTCACATACAACTCAATGATGCTGTACAACCAACATCTCAAGTCTACCATGTCATCAATTGCGTATTCCCTCTGTCCAACAAATTCGAGCTGTTGCCTGTGAGACAAGAGGAGAAATTTTCGACCAAGTTACTGGAGCACATGTTGATATCGGGAAACCATTGATGAGCCAGCTGCAAAGAGCGATGTCCATTTATATGTGTACATTTCAGGACTCAAGTTAGATGGCTTCGTCCTCGTTTCTGACGTGGTTTACATTATGCAATCCGCTGGATGGTTTTCATGCCACGTTTGAAGGGGGGATGAGCAGTCCCTGCTAGAGCCACTCTGGAAATATTTGAGGAGGTTGAGAAGAGGATGTGGCGTTTGCTGACTTTACATTGTCAGTTCAGAGGTGTCCTGGCAGAAGTGACATGCAAGGTGGAAGGCAGACAGTTCCACCAAGATATCGAGAAGCTCAGAGCCATGCATCCAGAAAGTGGGACACCTGCTGTGAGCAAGAGGAAATCCGATAAGGTCAACAACTTGACCGAAACTGATAAGTACAGTTTTTATTTGTTGTTTAAATTGCTACTCACGTTCCATGCAAGGAACTCACTCCCTCAGGTTTACTCCCAGACTATAGGAAGCCGACCGTCTTGCACAAGCGCAGTATTGAGCAAGAAAGTGAGGACGACGATTCCCTCGCACAGTTTGGGAGTTTCATACCTGAAGGGGAAAGTGATAAAGTAGAGAGGAAGGGCGCAACGAAGAAAGGGATCAAGAAGCTGAAGGATGAAATGTCAGGCCATATCCTCTTATGCGTGCTCCACCATAACTAACGAACAAAGTTTCAGATGATTAAGATTGAATCTAATCCCGCTGCACCAAAAACGCTTCTTGAAGCGCGTCAGGGTGCGAAGAACTGGTCAACAAAGCATTTGCCTTCAGGAACTGCAATGGATTTTGAGGGCCAGGTCGTGCCATTGTTGCGCATGAAGACAGGATCACTCCATCCCTGGAAATCGCCAACGTTACTTGAAATGCAAGGAATTTTAGATGAAGTGTTTGAGGCAGGGAAATACAGAGTCACGGAAGACGGTGCCTGGTTTGGGCTGGTAAGAGTCTTGGTATTTTCTCTGCGATAATGTTATCATGTCCTCTAGATGAACGCGCGCCTGCACAGCTGGCACCGAGGGTTTGTAGATGCTGCTGAATCAAGTTTAGCTGCGCTCGTGTCGGATAACAGCGGCGAATTGAATAATACGGAAAAGATCAAAGAATTTGTTACGTTTTACCTTTCAAAAGCGTCAGATGGAGAAAGCCAAGTGTTCCAATGGAGAGAGATAGATGATGAGGCAACGGGCACCAAGGTGCTTATCCTTTCACTCGGCGCAATATTTGCTGATAGTCAATATATGATAGGGTTTTTTGGCTTCGCAACTAATCACCCGAACACTCGGCATCGCGCACCTATCAAAGTTTCCCGAGATCATTGCCGACTTCAGTGAAGCAAAGCCAGTTGGCGCTATTGTACTTGCAACCCAAGCGGCAAGATTCCATCCTTTTTTTTAACTGTCTAATTTAAGCTTTGCAACAGGTTGAGCATGCTCTCGTACAATGGACTACCGGCCGCTTCGTCAAGGGGACGAAGCAATTCTCAGCTGAAAACTATGGCGACCAGGAAGAACAGAATGCATCTATCGATCCTGTCACCAAGCGCAAGGTGATCAAAAAGGTGATGGTATATCGCACCACCTTCCTCATGGACAACGTTGAAGTCTTCAAGGAGCATCACTGGAAGCTCATCCTCAATGAAGGGCGCGAATATATCCCACGCAGCAAGAAGAATAAATGGAACGAATAAGTCAACACATACAAGTCAGACGACGTTATCATCATCGAAGCCGAGTCGAACCTGTGGCCACGCAAGATCGTTGTCTGTGACTGATTAACTTGAAGTTCTCCATCTCCCATTTTCTGACTGAATTGATATTGACGTGACTATCTTTATAGACCCAATACTTGTCTCCCAATGTTTGCTCTCCTATCAACATATCAACACTCGCTTGTACATCAATGCTCGCTGGCCTATCAATGTATCAACACTCGCTCACAAGTATCAATGCTGACCGGCCTATCAACGCTCACTGTTTGTCCATCAAACTTGCTCCACTTGCTCAATCATCATGACTCGCTCTCAGAAATGCTCACTCATCGCTCGAGTGCGCTCATTTATCAAGATTCACTCACTCGTCACCCGGCACTCACACATTTATCAAGACTTGGCACTCTCTCATCACTTGGCGCTGACTCTTCACTTGGCGCTCAGTGCTCGCCACGCATCAACATCAACAGTGCTTACTTGGGCTCAATCAGCTCACTTGCTCGATATGGATGTATAATGCTCGCTATGGGTACAATGCTTGGCAATAGCTACTAGGTTGTAACCTAGTAGCATGTATAAATGCAATACCTACTTTTGCACAACTTGTGATACTTTGTAAGGAATTGAAGTGAAGCAAATGGTTTGTAAGTTCAAAGAAAGAAAGACTTTGTAAACAAACTGACCTTTTGTAGAAAGCTGGTGGGTGTTTTTGCGGCTTGGTTGACTTTGGCTACTTTCAAAATCAATGAAGCAGTAAAGCCAATGTTGATGTTTTGCTGATGACTTGGAGTTTGCGTGGAGGGTTTACTTGTCATGCACATTGTGCATGATCATCTGATACCATAGAGTTCCCATACCTCGTCTTGCAATGCAATGTAAGGTCTTCTGATAACCAAGATGGGCCAGTAGCGAGTGTATCTGAGTGATTATTATTTCACAAGTGCTTTGTTGCTCAATCATGATATCAGGTATGCATAAGACTCTTATGTCACCGCTTCATTTGAAAACCTATCCATTGTCCAGTCGGAAATCCGCAAAGTTTATTGGGTTGGCTAGGATCTCCGTGAAGAACGGGTCTTTTGAGTATTGGTGATGGAAACATTCAGGTATGTCATAGCCAATTCCACCTCCGGTCTGCAAGACGGCTGAGACATCTAAGTCAGTTGAGGATGATGGTTGTTCCGGCATTCCAGCTACTCTGGTTTCTGTATAGGCATCTTTCGGATCTGGTGGTAGCAGCGCTGCAGTTGGGGCCGTTTATGAGTTTGTTTAGGCTCAAAGTATGTGCGTTTATCTGCGCTGGCCTCTGCTAGATGTGCTGATCTTTGTACCATTCTGTCCTCTGTGGGGTCAGGAATGATTGCTGTTGAGCCAGCGTATATGGGTCAAGTTATGTCAGGTAAGATCTGTTTGACGTCACTGTCTCCATCGCGACTGACATATTTGCTTGCAGCATGGACAACACCTAGTGGTTTGTTGCTGTAAATATGGGACAATGCATCCATTACATTTGCCTCTCCAGGTACATAATGTATTTTGAATGAGAACTCATGCAATACGTTGAGCCAGCAGTGCTGATGGGCGACATATTCCGCTGGGTCATAAAGTTCCACACCGAGGCTGATAAGGTATCCCTCAGGTACCTCGAATACTTCCGGCTCGAATTCCGGGACTGTCTTCCATCCCTCATGATACTGGCCCAGTGTAATCAAACACATGCACAGCCATTCAGCAGCATGGTAAGTGTCCCTAGTCAACTCTTCTTTGTCATCATCTGATTCCACTGAGTAGGGTACAGTCCACGGAAAGACCTCACGGTCATACTCGTTGGCTGCTATGACCTGCGCAACACTGAAATCCTCGGATTCCAAGTCATCAGTGCTCACCAGGTAGGTGTATTCTAAGACATCCCAATTGGTGATTTCATAATGTAAATAGGGATATGGGCTATATTCGCAAATGGTGAACTGGCAGCTCAGCTCAAGAGTTTGGAAGTGAGCACAAAACTGGAGGTGTAAGTATTCTTCTATTGCATCATGTTCATGTACAGGAACATGATCGTCTTCCTCAGATATTGTGGTTAGCCCACTCTCTGCAACGGAGGCGCTGTCAAGCGTGTCATCATCCCAAGAGTTATATTTATCAGCTGCCTCGCTGAACATGCCCTCTGTCTCCAGTTCGCTTTCTACAGCATTGTCAAGGAGTATTTGAAGACTATTAACTGCTATGTCAACCTCACACGCATGTTTTCCTCGCACTTCAACTTCTGCAATACCAACTGTGCCCGCCTTTATTGTTGGTGCTATGGGCTCATCATCAGTACCCAGCCACCAGCCACTTACAACACGTTTCTCGTCCCTTCTGACGCTGCTGGCTGCCTTTCTATGACTCCATCACCTGCGACCTGCGCCAAACAGACCATGTGCTCTGCATTGGTCGGTTCACTGACCGGTCCAGAATGTGCGTTGCGCCCTGGACACCACAAGCTCAGAAAATTGCCTCACGGAGATTTGGATGGCGAGGTTTACAGCTTCATATCTACATTACAACCGATCCCCTCTCCTCAGTTCCCCCCAGACTTGGGTGCTGCCTGAAAGATCCTTGGCTCATTGAGCTTACGGTTGTGGCATTAGTCATTTGTTTGTGCCCCCAACAAAGAGGATTGTATATAAGCTGCAAGGATCAGAAGTTGAAATCACTGATTTCATCCTGCTTGCCCGCCCACCTTATTCTCAGTCCCATCCCTTCACTGCCTCTCTCCCTTCTTGCCCCAGGACCGGGAGTGATTCACTCTTGCCGCCCTTGCCGCCCTCATCGCCATAGAGCAGTTGAAGTAGTCTCAGAGCCCTCTGCTCTCTTGCCGCCATGTTTGTTCTATCCTCATTCTCACCATTCACTCTCTCCACCTTATGACAACTCTCATTGCACTTGTTGCCAATCCTCTGCCACGTTTGCAGCTACCGTTTAAATATCATCATGTGCATTGTTTTTCTTTTTTGCTCAAACTCTTTCTTTCTGACATCCAAAACCTACTCATTCCATACAGCCACTGATTCCTGCCACTCTCGCAGTAAGTTATCTATCTATTCTATCTACAAGGTGAACAGTCGATATGGCCGAAATCTTTAACAGATAAGCTTGTATATATAGTAGTGTTGTCTACTAATGAACTAGAGCTACAATGATCCTGTCATCTACGCGCTGCTCTGTCTCACCACCTCCTCTGTCTCAGTTGATATGGCCGAAATCTTTGACTGGTAAGCTTGTATACCATAGTAGCATCATCTACTAACAAATTAAAGCAACAATCCTGTCATATACACACTGCTCTGTCTCGCCGCCCTCCTCTGTCTCAGTTGATATGGCTGAAATCTTTGACCGGTAAGCTTGTATATCATAGTAGCATTGTCTACTAACAAATTACAGCAATGATCCTGTCATTGACGTGCCACTCTCTCTCGCCGCCCTCTTCTCGCTTGCCGTATCTCAGTCGATATGGCTGAAATTTTTGACTGGTAAGCTTGTATATCATAGTAGCATCTACTAACAAACTATAGCAACGATCCTGTCATCTACATGCCACTCACTCTCGTCACCCTCTTCTCTCTCTCTCTCTCTCTCTGTGTCTCAGTGCCTATTTGCCTCTGCTGCCCTCTCCTCACTTTCACTGTCCTCCATCTGCAGGATACTGTCATATACGTGCCACTCACTCTTGCCACTGCCCTCTACTTCCCTTTGCCATCATCGCCCTCTTCTCTCGCCACTGCCCTGTTTGCCTCTGTTGCCCTCTCCTCACATTCACTGTCCTCCATGTGTCGGATCCTGCCATCTACGCGCTGCTCAGTCTCACTGCCCTTCTTGCCACCCTTTGCCTTCAACACCCTCTTCTATCCCCTCCACCATGTCTGTGACCTTGCCGCCCTGTTTGTCTCCCACCCTCCTCATGTTTACCCTCTGTTGCCCTTTCTGTGCTGCTTACTCTCGCCACCCCATCACCAAGAGCCTTCTGCTGCACTCTCATTGCCCTGTATGCCATCTGCCATTCTGCCCTCTTTCATGCTTGCCTCCCTCTCTCTCTACCCTATTCTAGACAGTGCATGAAAGGAGAGGATACAAGGAATGCAATAACTAGTTAATTAGGTTATATTTATTCTACCAATGATATATAATTATGGCCAAGAGGAGTTGATCAAGTATTGTCAGTCTGATGCTCATGATCAGGTTTCCCTTTAAGGCATAATTTATCTTTTGGCTGCTGATTCCCAATCACTAGGTTGATAGATCTCAAGCAGAATTGGACAAAAGTCACATTTTTGCTGTGATCATGCATCATGCAGATATCTCACTTGTGATTCATATTGCATGATCATTGTGTGATCACCATGAATTATCCATGATCATGGATTTTGAAAATTTGTGGCAACTCAAAGTAGATATTCAAATTATAAAATATACAGTTATGTAGAGATTGTGCCATATATACTTTATTAATACAGGGTGTTTGTGATCATTGCCTGTTGTCCAATTTCACACATTAAATCCAAGTCCCATCATTGCTCAAAAAAAGTTCAGTGCTTCAGCTTTGACATTTAGTTACTTTCAATTTGAGCAGTGAAATGGCTTGCACAGCAGTAACAGTGTGGGAATAATTAATCAGATCTATCCAGACCCCCCCAAAATCCTGATGGGCACAGCATCCTCATCACACTTGTATCTGGAAGTTGCTGCCCTGGTTTCACTACAAATTTATTACATATAACATCAGCTGTGACTCATCATTGTCTAAAGACAATGATGATGTGCTACAAGACTGTAAGTGAACATATAAGTGGATGATGCTGAATGAGACTTGGAGACAATAGATGATAAGACTGGTCCAAGGTCTCCAACAATTTTATTTCAAGTTCATGTGCTACCCAACTGGCAGTGAATGTATAATTAGATGATGACCTATGAGGGTTTGAGACCATGGATGATAATACTAGTCCAAGGTCTCCAACAGTATTATTTCAAGTTAATATGCTACAATACTGGCATTGAATGTGTAAGTAGATGATGTTCTGAGATTTTGAGACAATAGACCATAATAACACTAGCCCAAGGTCATCCACAGTGTTATTCTAAGCTCACATCTGACAAGACTGGGAATGCCTGTGTAAATAGATAATGCTTGATGAGACCTGGAGATAATACATGATAATACAAGCCCAAGGTCTGCAACAGTGTTATCTCAAGCTCATATACCACCACACTGACTGTCACTGACAGTGAATGTGTAAGTAGTTGACACTCTATGAGATGTGGGGACAATACATGATAAGACTAGCTCAAGGAATCCATCAGTGTCATTTCAAGGTTATCTGCTACAAGGCTTACATTGAATGTGTAAGTTTATGATGCAATATGAGACTCAGAGGCAATAGGCTATAAGACTAGCCCAAGGGTTCCAACAGTGTCATTTCAAGGTCATATGCTACAAGGCTTACATTGAATGTGTAAGTTGATGATGCAATGTGAGACTCAGAGGCAATATGCTATAAGACTAGCCCAAGGGTTCCAACAGAGTCACTTCAAGCTCATATGCTACAAGGCTCACATCAAATGTGTAACTCTTGAAGGGGGTTGTAAACCATGATAATGGTTGATAATGGCTTGTATAGCAATAACAGTGTGGGAATCATTGATCAGATCTATTATGGCATGCCAGACCCCCCCCAAAAATCCTGATGTCCTACTTATATTAATGTTTTGAGCAAGGTTTAGAGCTGACAAAGTCAGAGCTTCCAAGTCATTTTCTCTGATCAAATCTGAGTTGGGGATTTTCCTCAAGCCATATCTCAACCATTCCTGGGCGGATTTCCTTCAACCATAAATCAATGGAAAGCCCTCTTATCACTCTTCCTCATCACATTAACTGCTTGACAAGTGGTGCCTTCATTCTCCTGTACTTTGTCAATTTCTGCTGAATAGCACTTTCAAGTCATGTCTTGGCTGTTTTTCAGTGCTTTCCCTTCAAAAGAGGATTGGCTGAAAGTCCTTTCATCATCTTTTTTTGTCCCATTGACTGCTTGACAAGTGGCATCTTTGTTCTCCAGTAATCTGACAATTTGTGTTGCAGGGGTGGCTGAAGTCATATCTCCACCATTTCTGGATGGATTCCCTCAAACAAAGTGTCATCAGAAAGCCTTTCTATTGCTATTTTACTGTGTATTAACCATTTAATGAGCTGTACCTTCATTCTCCCAGTAATTCCCAATTCTTTGCTTGGAATTATCAGGACTACCCTCACCGTGACGGCTTAGGGCCCCAACAATAGACTTATGAGGAGAGGAGATGAGAGTAGGGAATAAACCCGAGAGAACTCGACTGAGGACTCTGGGTGTTACTTGCTCAGTTTATATACTACAAAGGTGGTCTGTGCACCACTCTAATAATAGTAGCTACGCTGAGTAAGTATGAGTAAAAGAGATAACATAATTGGCCCCCGTTGCTGCGCATTGGTAAGCCTGAGTCATAGTCCATGAGTCATCGGTCCGGTAGTCCGTAATCTAATCTAATCTAATCTAATCTTGGCGCTGACTAGATAAGATAGACTCCAACCTGACTAAGATGTTTGGCTACAGCTATTGTAAAATACAAGAAAAATAATAAAAATGTCTTAGAGATTTTGACCGTTGAGAACAGGTCATGACAGGAATGACCAGTTTAACCAATTTAGTTGTCTCCATTTCTGCTCATAGTACCATAAATCATGCATAAATACATGTATCTTTATCAGATACAATGACTGCAACTGTATTGAACAGACATAATTGAATAAACATCAGAAAATTGGCTATAGCCAGCTTTGTAGCCAGTAGCTATAGCCAAAAACCGGCTATGGTGACTAAGCTAAGCTACAGCTTAGCTAAGCCTAGCTCCGACAACACTAGACCAGAGTATACTACTAAGTGTGAATGATGTCAAGTGTGATGCATCAGCAAGATTGTGAATGTACAAATGGTAGTGCCAGGTGGGAAGTGGGTGGATTAGTTTGAAATAGTGGTGGGCAGCAAGGAAGTGGGCAGGTCTGATGGATCAGTCCATTTGCGGAACATTGGCCATCTGTTGCATCACGAAGAAGATAGGTGGTCGGCGGGATGTGGGCTTTGAAGTTGAGGCATCAGTATCAAATGGCAGGGTGGGCTGAAGTGGGAGTGAGCTAACACACTGGGGTACAGAGGAGGATCGGGGCGCAAGGCCACTGATGCATCATGTATTGAGAATGTGAAGCGGGAACCTCTCATTGGATACAAACTGTAATTACAGGTGTTTTTGCTTTAGCTCATCTTCTGCGACAAGAGTGTTTGATGAATGGTTCTGATACCTACGGCTGAGCGGATACCTCCAGCCGGATTTTTCACTGGGAGTACTGACACGTCGGTTGCTGCGCTTCCCGCGGCCAAGTAGCTACTCAGATCTTTGAATCTCATACAAGCGCAAGCGAACGCTGGTGAGATTCAGAATGCAATGACGTTTAACGAAATCCGTCGGATTTGCAGGAAGACACCGCGGTCGTAACGGCCTGGGACCAGATGATTGACCCCTACTTCCAAGTAGGGATGCCTGAAAAGGAAATCGGGTTGATGCTTGACTCCCTATTGTCACAGGAGGTATTCATCCGCATTCTGGTCAGCAGTTCAATACGGCAGTCACAAGGACAGGTCCTTCTATAACACAATGATTGTACACGACGAAGGTTGGGAACTTCATGTTTGAGATTTATTTATGGTATCCCGAAACGTATGTTCTAAAAATGATTCTTATCTGTTTTCTGTGATGGTGTTCAAACTGATTTTACATTGGATTGGGTATCTATTTCTGCAGGACACGTGACGCTCATATATCGTTATGCAAAACGCAGCATCATTGCTTCCGTCTCTCGGATATCCACACCGTCGGATATTGAGAATACTTCCTCATGTTCTGTTCCGCCAGCACGACCATTGCTCGTTTCGTAACTTTGTCCACCCCAAGTGAGTCCAGACGTATCATCAGCATGCCTACTCTTATCTCAGTCAATATTCTACGACGATAAGAAGCCCACTTACTCGATCGTAAGCCGCTTTACGTACACGCGCTGATACCCTGAGGTTTGGACGTTCAACTTTAAATGAGTCGTTGTTCTTTGCCGTCCCTTGAAGAATGCTTTGGAATTGATGAGCACAGCACGTTTCAATTTCCCATTTTCGTAGAAGGCATAGCCAGTAACATTTGGATCATCGATTTGGATTTCCATCAGTTGGACATTTCCACTTGTTCCGGTAGCTTCCGCAACGATGATGGCGGCATAATACTGTGGCTGAACATGGGGAGCTAGAGGCTTTGCTAAAGCCGCGCCATTCAGGATGGATCGCGTCAGGGTTACTGGTTGAATCTGTGATCAGTTCGTATAGAGTTGGTTATCATCGTTTGACGGGACGTACAAGATTATATTTGAATCCCACTCCTTCGTGGAAAAATAAACGGGATACACCGATTGAAGCCCTGAAGATACAGTCAAATGGTGTGTACAAACCAATGGCACGCTTACGCAAAAAGGGTATAATCCAATGTCCACAGAGCAGCACCTGCTGTATTGCTGACACCAGGTGTACCCTTGATCAACAATTACACATCGCATAGGGATGACAAAGTAAAACAACTTACATGACATGCATAACTGTTTGTTTCTCCGAAAAGATAATGCAGTCCATGGGAACGAACTCTAGCGATATCAGGAGCAAATGAGGAGATATTTCCCCTGATGTTGATCTTTAACATTAAATCTTGCAGAAGAGAGGAGTGCCATCACAGAAAGAACCGCTGTAGTGATGTTGGGAATAACTAATTAGAGTCGGTTAGTAAGAAACGACTAAAGTTAAAAAATATTCCCACGTTGAAATCAGGGTGGGCAGTGGAAGACCCTGCTCGAAAAGTGCTTGAGGGGAAAAACCCGTTTCCGCATGAGAACTGTCGGCAAACGAGCCAATCCATAGCTTTGTATGTGAAGTGTCTGTAATATGAGCAGCATCCGACACGGCGGAGGCAAATACACTCCATCTACATTTGGTTAGGCGCTGCACCGTATTCGCTTGAGCATAACCTACGTACTCAAACAAGTAATCGGATACAGAATAATTACTTGGTCGATCACCGTTGAATCTATATAAATCTGCTTCGTTGCCAATTTCTATGGCATCCAGGACCAGGCCAGCATCTGTGAAAGCAGTTGTGGAAAAGGCTTTGGCAATTGCACGAGCCTCGAGAATTGCAGCAGAAATATTGCGTTGGCCCAAGTTGACGCCCCAGATGACGTGTGTGTCTGTCAGGTGATGTTGATTGAATGCCGTGAGATGCCTGGTACCGAGTTGGACTTACTCGGAGGCAGAAAACCGTGCAGTCTGATAATATGAGTCGCCTACGCTGTTATTAGTTGCTTCGGGGTATGGGACTGTGTTGGTATATGGAGGAAACAGTGATACGGAAAACTATTGGAGCAGGTCAAATGGTACGACTTGTCCTGGCATTGATCCCATATATACCTGGACGCTCGAATCAAATGTGGTACGGTCTTCACTATTTGCACCAATCCTGATGAGAGGCGGAGAGCCGGTCATCGCTCTCAGATTATCAAGAACATTGAAGAAGAAATCGTTTCTTGCAGAAGTGCCGGACCACTTCGTCCAGCGGTCCTGTTCTATCGAGAAGGAGAGTAGGGTTGGAGAGATATAAGCAGCGCCAACGGGAGCATTGGACGCGAAAGCGACACCGGCAAGATTTGCACGCGCACGCCTTGTGAGAAATAGGGCAAGGGCGAGGGTCAGCGAGGCGACTGAAACCATTACAGCAGCGACGAGAATTTTGGGTTTTTACTCATTTATATATGTGTGCCCCTGGAAGGGGGCATTATGACGCTGGAATAAAAGAGGACTGGTTCACTTACATACTGGGATTCCGTGCTCGATATGTAATCCACATGGTCGTGGCACGGTTCTTTATCAACGACCGTCTCTGCAAATGAGCGCGCCATAAAAAGCACTTCGATGTCATCATGATGTCGGGAGACATGTGACACGGACCTTGTCACGCCACGCCATGGGTCTCCTTATGTCACTCCCGCTAGCTGGCGGGCTTTCCTCCATCGCCACTTCATGTCTTGCTGGCCTTGCCTTCTGCTTCACTTCCACCGCTGCCTCCATGTTCTGCAAGTCATGTAATTGCAACTCCTCAATTGCAACTCGTGTCGGCTTCGCAGTATGCTTTTCCCTCTCCTGTCCCTCATCGTCTGACGCAGCCCAGATCATCTTCTCCCTCAACTCTATATTGGCATGGGCTATGAAGACGGACGCCTTCATACAGCTCATAGAGAAATGGAGCCTTAACTACATAAAGATGGACTGCAAGGATGGGAAATGCTACGGCGTGCTTGCGGTAATGCATGTCCATCTTCGGAGCATTCAGTGTCTGATGTCAAAGCTAGATCCACCGAATTTGTTTTGCTCTGGCTTTGTTCCATTTCATCCTGAGTGCTTTACTTACGGGTCTGAAAGACACTCGTGACAAGCGTGCTGCGATCCAGAATGGGTGGGTTCTTCGCTCCTTTTCCAGTGCTTCCTAACTTCCGTAGCTGGTGGGGCCCAAAGGTCCTTTTGTGGCTTATCCTCGTTGCAATATCCTTCTTCATTCCCAACGGCTTCTTTATCTTCTGGGGCAATTATGTCGCCCTGATTGGCGCTACTGTCTTCATCCTCCTCGGTCTCGTCTTGCTCGTTGATTTCGCGCACACCTGGTCCGAAACGTGCATAGAGAAGTGGAGGAATCTTCAAACAACTCTAATCTATGGCAATGGATCCTCATAGGGTCCACCGCCGCTACATATATCTTCACCATCACCATGACAGGAGTCCTCTATGCCTACTTTGCAGGATCAGGTTGCGGACTGAATCGTTTCTTCATATCGTTCAATCTTTGCATTGGGTATTCTAGCGACAATAATCTGTGTGCACCCCCTGATCCAAGAACACAATCCTCGCTCTGGTTGGCCCAATCCGGATGGTTGCTGCCTATTGCACGTACCTCATTGTCTCCGCCGTCAGTAACCACGTCCATGAATCATCTGCATGCAATCCGCTCAGAAGTAACACGATACCGCTGAAGGAACGCGCAAGTTACCGTTATCTTGGGTGGAGTGTTCACCTTCTTGGCAATCGCTTACTCTACTACTCGCGCCGCTACTCAGAGTCGCGCTCTCGTTGGAAAGAATAAAGGAGCATCCAATTAAGCGGCTCTGACGATGATAGAGACTTTACTGTAGTCACCTCGCAACCGGGTAGGACCGAGTCCCCAGTATCAAGCCGTCTTAGCTGCCGTTCAAGCAGGTAATTTATCATTATTATACGAATCGCGAATCATGTTTTTGACAATAATGTAGAGCTATACCAGCGTCAGCATTGGATGAGGAAGCATGGGATGACGAATATGATGCTGTGAAACCACAGATGATGAGAGACATGGTACCCGCTACAATGTATGTGGTTTCAAACGCAGACACGCAGATCTGCTCATTTTTGAAGTATTCTTGGTTCCATATCATCTTCGCCCTTGGATCTATGTATGTTGCAATGCTTCTTACGGACTGGTAAGTATTCGTTTTTCGGACATCAACCTATTTATCCATTTTTGCAGGAATGTCGTGTCGCAAAAGACAACGTCTGGACACAATAACGTATATATCGGGAGATCAGAGGTCGCTATGTGGATGCGAGTAGTCTCCAGTTGGGTGTGCATGGTGCTATACATGTGGAGTTGGTGGCCCCTGCTTTATTTCCTGACCGGTATTGGCATTGTACGCTTTTGAAAGCTCACGGCGTTGATCCTACATATTCAGCTTCGGAGATATTTGAAGCAACTGAGTAGATAGATTAACGTACGATTTTTAGCAGGAAAAAACTTGAATTGCATCAAGGGGGAATCGAACCCCTGGCGGGTCGATCGATCGAGACCTTTATGCGCCTCTCCAACATCTCTCAGCTGCCTGGGCAACTTGTTGCTGCACTTGAACTTTGTGGTATTAGGACTGATACTGATCTTCTGTTCTCTAGAACACCTGTTGAAGTGTTTCATGCTCTGCCCAGTGGAACAGTCTCCCTTCATGAGTTGCCTCAGTGGTTTGATATTGTCACTGAAACTGTGAGTGCACCAGGCACAACAGCTCTCAGTGTCCTGGCACAGGGTGAATGCCATCCTGGCATTAAAACGGGGCTCCCTGTTTTCGACAAACTTGTGGGTGAATCGAACAGACATCCAGTTATTGAAATTTCGGGACCCCGTTCTGTGGGCAAATCTGTAGGCATTTCCTCCATCTAATTAATGCATTTGGCATTATCTACTTTTGTGGATAGAGTTTGGCACTGAATATTGTCCTGCATTATCTGGCAGCTCATCCAGATGCGACTGCTATATGGTTCGATACCACTGGCGAATTTATGCCGGAAAGGGTGACACCAATCCTAGAGTCGCTTGGTGCTCGTGTGAGTCCATTTCTGCGCATTCGTCCATGGCTTATCGTTCTGAGCCAGCCTGAGGATGCCACGGCCATAATGGATCGCCTTCAAGTCTGCCCGTGCTTCGATACGGACGGCGTGTTTGATACTTTGGACACAGAGACCAATTCCGACGTTGGTGAGAACGCCCATCGGTTTGATCCCCATCTCCATGGCTCCACTTCATTGTTTTTGAATTCTAGACTTAGGCTGCGCTGTCAGTTTGTCGTGATAGACACGGTGACGCGACTGCTTGGGCCGAACCTCAGCGCGGTGTCTGCACAAGGTCATGCCATGATGGTCCATTTCATGAGGTATCTGCGGGATAAAGCCCGTGCCAATCAGCTTACAGTTCTGGTCCGTGTTCTCTCTAACGTGTCCCTCCATTATCATGTCACAGATGTTCAGGTGGTGAACAACTCGACACAGGTCACCAAGTCAGGGGTCAATAATCCCACCATTTCTGGAAATGGACAACCCGCTCTTGGACCTTCATTCCCATTCCTGACGGATTCAACTCTGTGGCTTTCCGTGTGCAATCCCAATGAAGATGATGGAACCTGTACGTTAAAGATAGAGGTCCTCAAGTCGAGAATGATGGTAAAAAAATTATTTTTTATTTTTGCATTGCATAATTACTCAAGAGTCGGCAACTGTTCACTAGCCACATAAAGCGTGGGGAACATTCAAGTTGCGTAACGGCGTCGTCTGCGAGGATAAACATCTAGATGTAGATGATCCACGATATTTTGAGCATTGATTCGCTCGCGTCTATCGAGATTTATTTAAACTTTAGGTCACAGGAGGTCAACGAAATGTATACGATATGCGTCTAATCTCCTCAAGTTTCAAGGGTCCCCTGACCGCAAGGTCCGCCATGACCCCTACATCTACTTAGCCTTGATCCTTCCGACCTCGAATCGTCGATCAGATGGGCTTGTAGCTGCAGCGCTGCATGGCCTCCTTATAATTACCCTCCCTCCATAAAGCAAGCAAAAGTGCACGGTGCTTGGGATGGATGCTGCTATCGCTCCACAGTTGTCCGAAATAAGACAATTCAACACCACATCTCGGTGCGTCTTGGCAAAAGATTGGCCAAATCAAACTTTGAATTCAGGCGATGCCCACATAATATCACGGCGACTTCTGCCGTGCTGAGCCGCGGGGCTGGTGTTAAATAAGTGACCAATCTTTTTTTCTGCTTCTGGTGAATCCTTGTCTCAGGCGACGTTCCCAATACACAATTGATTACTCTTTTTTCTTTTTTTATTTATTGGGGGGGCGTCTATCACCTGGGAACTGGACGACGACGAGGCGTCCGTGACTTGCTTCGCAGACCTTGTTCTCCCATTGCATCTTAGCTTGTGCTATTGTTGGCCGTGCTAGTGGTAGGAGTCATGTTGAGCAAGCTAACTTTACGCGGTATTGTGACAACAAGTGGCTGCCGAACAATTTTTCTGATATAAACCAGGGGGGGCAACATCCTGCGACATGGAAGCGAAGCACGTTTTCCGTGGACATTTGCTTGGGCCACAACTTGGGCGTGAGATGCACCCAGTTCCGGCTGATAACATGGCCACTTATGCCATTGGCCGTCCTAGGGAGCAATGATATTTTAGGTCATGTTGAGTATACGGTATTGTGACAACAAGTCCCTGCCGATCAAAAATTTCTGTCATAAACACGTAAAGGAGAATCTGAAGAGGGCTTGAACATCCCGTTGCCAATTTCATGATGGGAAGCAAAGTGGGTACGTCAAGAGCGTGAGATGCACCCAGTGCCTCGTGTGCAGCCACGCATAGTTTTTTTCATCTCGGGAGTGGACTGAGCCCCGCTGATAACAAGAATGGAGCTGTGTCTAATCGTGGGAGACGCTGAGCTTCACCGTTTGAGCCTTGCACCAGGCTTAGCCGCTTAGGCACAAATCACTAACCAGGCTTAATTATATGTCGTGGGCAAAGAGAACGGCACATATACTTATTGGTGCTGTCAAGGATGAAATTGAATTGGCACGGTGCCCGGTACAGAACCCCATGTAATTCGGCTGACTTACAGTATAATATATGGTACCTAACAACAACAGAACATAATTACAAGTCATGAACGTAATCAAAGCTATACAGGTGGACGCTGTGTTCTTCCAGAATATCCTAACGGACGGACGGTCAAATTGTGCACCAGCTGGGAAAAGGCTATATTTATTTAATTTACCTTGTACAAAGCCTTCCTGGTTCTCATTGGATAACTCTTCCAGACTTTTGCCTTTTGTTTCAGGGAGCAATAACGTTGAGAAAAACCAGTAAGCATAAATAGAGCGAAAATTTCCAAGCTGGAATAATAATAACAAAATTAGTGTTGCTGTCTTGTATTGCTCGGCAAACAGACGCACATGTGTTGGATGAAACGGTTTGGACCACCGATGTTTTGCAGTTGGGCAAACCCGACCTGGGCTACGATAGCCCCGAGCTTTCCACTTGCGGCGGCAATGCCGTGAGCGGTGGAGCGGTAACGGGTAGGGAAAACCTCTCCTGGTATAACGAACGTCGTGGTATTCGGACCGAAATTTTGGAAGAAATTGGCCAAGCAGTAGAGGAAGACAAAGGCTTTCTTGGGACCTGCCGACGCGGTTAGCTTGTCAAAGCCGAAGCCTACATACAGATGGATCAGCAAATTTCTTTTCTGGTCAAGACGACGACGACACGTACCCATGATGACGAAAATGATGGTGAGCATGATGAAGCCCATGAGCTGGATGGGTTTACGACCCCAGGAATCGATAAAGAGGAAAGCGACCCAATAACCGGGGATTAAGCCAGCGACAGACAAGATGAGGTTACCGACGGAAACGTTATACAAAGTATTATAGACGTCTGCCGTTGTTTTAACCTTGCTTATACCACCGAAACCAATCGTTGCCAGAATGATGCTCGAGTTCAAACCAAGGCCATAAAAGGCGATATCCAAGGCGAACCACGAGTAGGCGGCACCAAACAAGACCTTGAAGTTCTTCAACTGGCCGAAATGGCGGGCGAAATCGCTGAAGCTAGCTTTAGGAGCCGCAATATGGCGGACATTTTCAGGATCATAGTCGACCTCTTGGTTCCTTATGTTGTTGGAAATGTCAGCGGAGGCCTGTTCAAGGTTACGATCGATATCCATGGTGTACCGAGGAGTTTCAGGGATTGTCAGACGGAAATACAAAGCAACGACAGCGGGAACGCATCCAAGACCGATAAGAAGGCGCCACATGTAGTCGACAGACGGGAGATGAGTGACTGTCTCGTGCAGCAGCTGGGTCTTGTAGGCAGCCACAACGACGAGGGAGACAAGGGCGGCAGCTGGTTATTCTCATGAGACTGGATATCCAGGTTAAATTAAAAAAGACACCCACCAAAGTTACCCCATCCTTGCGAAGCGAACACGGCCGTCATTAAGCGACCGCGAATGTGTGTCGACGCGAATTCGGAAGAAATGACGGCACTAAGAGGGTAGTCGCCTCCGATTCCTACACCCATCTGTAGGCAAATTAAGAGATATTAATGAGGAAGTGGGAACTCTGGGTAACTTACAAGGACTCGCCAGACGATGAGGGCACCGATGATATGTACTGCATCGGCGCTTCCTGAGAGGGCTTGCGCAAAGGTGGCGACAATGATGATCATAAGTTCAACACCGTCTGAAGGAGCCGATCGGGATCAAGTAACCCAAAAGAGGATCATAACGACAACTTACACATGCGCTTGCGTCCGACACGATCTGCAAGCCAACCAAAGACAAGTTGACCTATGAGAGTACCTACGGGAGTAGCCACTTTTACTCCAAGACTCTGATTGGCAGTCAGACTACCGCCTGTGAATGGTGTACGTGAGTAAGGCGGAAGAAATAAATTAGTAGCTAAAACTGAAGGCTGACCTGGACCATAAACATAGCCCAACATGGTCGAGGCTATGTTGATGGCGAAGATGTCGTAGCTGAATCTGTGAGGATTGGCGAGGAGAGGCAAGTTGAAAGACTTACGCATCGGTGAAGAAGCCTACACCTGCGACCATGCAAACTTTGAAATGGAACCAGCTGAAGAGAAGCGATAATAAGTCGTGTACCGAGGAAGGATGGGAGTCGCGTACGAGAATTTGGCATTGTCGATCTCTGCCAAGGCAATCCTCCGGCGTTCGTCGAGACTGTAGACGGCGGTCTGGACAGTCTTGTCGACCTCTTCAGAGTTATCGCTTGTCCGCTTTTCGAGTGATGCCATTCTGGAAGGGAAGGGAAAGAATCATCCAAGAGGCTTAAATAAAGGCACGGAGGGCAAGCACGTTCGTCAGTCCATCCAATCACCACGTACTTTGGTAGGAGAGCATGAGGTTCTGTCAAAGATGGCATGCAACGCTACGCGACTGCGTGCCCTCGCTCTCTACAAAGATCTCCTGCGTCTGGCCAGAGACTACCCCGACCCTGCGTCCGTCGCTGCTGACTCTCTCGTCTCTCTTTGAAATTTCTCACCTCTCCGCAGCTACAACTACCATGCCCGCATCCGCACCATGTTCCACAGTACGCCCTACCTCCCGAGCACTTGGTCCTGATGAGAACAGCTCCCTATAGACAACAGGCATCTCTCTGACAGAAACGAGATAGAAAACGCCCTCAAACTCGGCGACTACATCAGGAAAGGTGCGGGCAGGCTGTCTTGCCAACAGTGGTTCCATACGGACTGATGGCACATGGCCGCAGAAACACTGGCTTTATATTCGCTGAGGAAATACCGTCATCTCAAGCGCATGTATCCACCTGCCTAGATCCACTCCGCCACACACGTTCGTTCCGTTTCATTCCTCCACGTCCATACATGTTTCGCGAGAGTAGAGACCGGTGTTCCCATGTGCACAAGGCACAGCCAAGCCTTGTTAGCCGTAGCTTGTCGTAATTCGGCAAATGTCCTAGTTATTATACATCTCGACGCCAGTTCACGCAGCTGTCAATCCCAGTGCACGCGCACCGGCACCCACCCCTCCATCCCACCCCAGAAATCTCTCAGAGTATGAAATCGACGTCTCAAACTCGTCCATCCACGATCGTCCAATCCCTTTGATCGTGCCCACACAGACGTGAATAATATCCTCTTCAACCTCCTGTTCAAAAAAAAACCAATGAGAAGACCAGAGCAACGCCCCCCGTCTTTTCATGTGCGAGCTCGTGAGCGAGTCATCAGCCGAGTTGGCGATTCCCGCCGGTCGTGCCTCGTCAACGTCATAGTCATCAAACTCAAACGCAAGGTCCTCCTCCGTGGATGACTCTTCGTCTTCGTCCGTCGCAACGTCATCCTCTTCGTCGGAAAAGTCGTGCGCATGCGGATCAGCCTCAATCTCCGGAGCATACGAATACACTTCGCAGTCGGATAACCCAACAACATCGTCGATTAGTCGGAATAAAGCGGGGTGCGTTCCAGAGATGATTGGGGGAGGTGCAAGGGGACTGACGATGGTCCGGTTAAAAGGTGAAGTCGAGCTCGGGACGGAGTGAGGAAAGAAGTCGGCAGTGGTGGGCGGGTAGGACGAATAGGTGCGGGGAGCGGTCATGGTCATCCTCCCATTGGAGGCAAGGGTATTGCTCAACGCATTGAGAACGCTTGCACCGCTTCTGTTCCTGCAAAAGTGGTTCGGTCGAACGTCTGAAAAGTCGTGATCCGGAAAGGCGACGTTGAGCGTCGCGATAAGGAGGTAAAGTGTCTTGCGCGATGCGTGCTTGTCGATAGGTCCGAACGGCGTCGTCTCCGCCTCGCGCTCGAGCGCAAGCCATGACGGCACCGGGGGCGAGTTCGAAATCTCGTCCTGGTAGGCGTGCTCCAGCGATTTGAAGAGTTTCTTGTCCCGTTTAATGTTCTTGCAGCTGTATGCTTCCATGCGCGTGTATACACGGCATTCGGGGCCCTCGTGAGTAAGTGTCTCTGCGAGCCTGGAGAGCGCTGGTACTTCGATGTATTTCATGAAAAGCGGATAACGAGGGTCGTAGCCAGGAGGGCCCTGGGGTTGCAATAAAGCAACGTGCGCGGCTGCTACGAAGCGAGCTGGATGCAGCTGCCTTTTCAGGACGCTTACGTTCAATCTTCCGTGCTCGGTGTCCAAGTATCGCGGACGAGCACCAGTATCGCTCAAACGGCTCCTCAGCTGTGCTCGCCGGCCGACTATACTTAGCGGCGCGGTTGCTAAATGAGGTAGCCATTATCATATGACAAACTTGCACCGTTTATATATTACTGTCAGCAGCCTGCCATCCTCACCCCTCAAACCATGTCAGACGATATCAAGGTTCCGGGTTTCAAGGTCTGTTTCCAGCCAACCATATACCACTACTCAATGTTCCCAACACAGTCTTCTGATGTCCTCTCCGGCATGCACTCTACCTTTTCGCACCTCTCAGACACTGAAAAGAAAGACAGGATAAAAAAGGTCTGTCAACGTCTCTGTGTGCCTCTCTCTCTCGGAGTAAATGGCTAAAACACCTCGTATAGACCAATGCTATCTTTGAGCTCCAAGTCACCAACGACCACAAGGAAACCGTGACCTGGACAATCGACCTGAAAAAGACGGGCACGGTGTTCAAGGGCAGCGCAAAGCCAAAGGCCGACGTCACTCTCATCCTCTCCGACGCCACCCTTGTCGATCTTGCTTCCGGAAAGGCAAGGCTTGTTTTCCTCACTCTCTGAGACAACAAGCTCACTCCTTTTCTTAGTTGAACGGTCAGAAGGCTTACATGACAGGGAAGCTCAAGACCAGAGGCAATCTCATGCTTGCAACAAAATTGGACAGTCTTCTTTCTGTTCGTAACGATTCACGTCTCGCCCAGAAATGCGCTAACAATGTGCTTTAGACGAAGAAAGCCAAGCTCTGATAAATAGATAATTATTGTACAAGTATAATCCATTTGCTTGCTCATATAAAGAAAGGATCGAGGTGAGATTACATGGTTCAAGCGCTCAAGGCCCAAGTAAGGAATGTAATTCAAACGGCTCAAAATCCAAAAAGTCCCCTATGTCTCCGAGGCGCAGGCTGAGCATCAGCCCTCCAATGTCGATAGACTATTCAGCTGCTTCATCACCTAAACTAGTCGTCAGCTTTTTACGCTTTTTTAAACAAGAACATAAAAAGGACCTCTTCTAGCTTCTCCTTTCGCTCTTGCAACTCCAGATGGCGCCTTATGATCGGGTTTTCCCGAGCAAATGCCACAATTTCGTCACGATTCAAATCATATAAGAGTCGAGAATCAATTTCACGAGGGAACTGATTTTAAAACTTAGCCAATACGACCATTCAAAGCGTGGAATATTATACGTTACCTGGTAGAAGAACTGTTCTAGCAGCTCAATATTGATGAACATGGCCGACGTGTAAGCCAGTTTGTCTGCTACCGCGTTCAAAAACGCCTCGGGACAAAGAACCTCGTTTTCTGGCCCCGCACGACATGGTTTAGACTTGAGAGCCGCAAGCCGGAGTTTGAGCATCTTGACCCGTTCGGAATACATCATCGCCGTCCGCGCTATAGACTTATTTTAATCATCTTCTTGAACGAAGCCTATATAACACACACCGTCAACGATCTGCCCTGGCGGGTACTTGTAAGACTCGGAAAGTGGGTCTTCGTCGTCGCCTGCTTCGTCAGAGACTTCCGCCTTTTTCTGCCGAGCCTTCTCCTTTTCTTCCAAACTTCTTACGTAGGACACCAACCCGCCCAGTCTTCGTCCGCCGCCGACTTTCTTCCTGATCTCCGTCAGCTTCTTCTCGCACATGTCCATTTCCCGCTCCATTAATTCCACCGCTCGTTCTCGCCCGCGTTCCCATTCCTGCTTGTCCATCTCCACGTCATATTTGTAAGGCTTGATGCAATTCTCGACCTGATCTGCAGTCAGGCCCACCCGCTCTCGCAGAATTCCATGCGAGAATTCAATCAGTCGCGTCGCCGCCAACGGATGGTACGTGAACGGCTCGCGTGCAGCGATGGATTCAATCAGGGACCGTAATGCGTCTGCAACGAGAAGCGTCGAATCACGTCCGACACCGGACTTGGTCAAAAGAGAGGACGCAGCCACCAATTTGTGGGACCAATACGAGGCGCTATCCATATCGGTGGACATTTGACTGTCCTTCTTGGACGCTACCCCGTTGCCCGACGACGCGGCAAGCGCAGCAGTGATCGCATTATGCCAGCGCTTTCCCATACTCGTGTCTGTGGCATATGCGGATAGTTCACTCTCCGTCCTTCGGTCTATCCAGTACAGCTGTTCCAACACGTCCAACACCTTCTCGTCCAGCATGGCCTTGAGCTGGCCTCGCACGACCGGCTTCGAAAAAGTACGTTGGCTCTCTTTGAATTGGGCCTTCAAGGTGTCCATCGTTTCTGCAACGTAAGATTCCGCAGATATTCGTCGATCATTGTATTGAACTTTAAACTGGTACGCCGCCTCTTCGAGCTCCAGTTGTACGGCATTCGTGATGCCGTGCAAAGAAGAGGCCATAGACGACTCGAGAACTTCCATTAAACGACGGCGTAGGGTTGGCATTCCAACCAGGAGTGGAGTTGATGACGACGATGGCGGGGCAAACACGTCGCGATGCTGCGAGAAGTAATCGTCATTACCTTTACGCGCAACAAGTGCCAAGTTGTTATGCTTGGCGGATTCTTTGTCGTTGTTGGATTTTGCGACAACACCGACGTATCCGAGATGAAGCGGGTATCTATTGCCAGCTAGAATGCTTGCGCCTTGCTCGGACGGTACAAGATCCATCTTGGTAATGACACCTATCGTGCGCAGACCCAAAGGATCGACTTTGCGGCTGGCTCGAAGAGCTGGTGAATTGGCAAGATCAACATCGGCGGCGCAAATAGCTAGTATGATATTCGGTTCTCGAATGTATTTTTCACAGAGTGAGGATATTTTCTCCTTCAAACTTTCAGGCTGGTCAAGGGAGGATATTTGAATGTACCCCGGAAGATCAATCAGCGTGAGATCTGGGACATTGGGGGAATAGATGCGCAGATCTATGGGTTCGGGGGAGATGGCCTCTGTAGCGGGAACAGCAAGGTTAAGGTCGGTCAAAGTGCGTTGAATATCAGCAAAGTTCGTTACTCTATGAAGACCAAGTGCTGGGAATTCGCCATACTCTGCAGGGTGGGGATCGCTGGTGGTAGGTGGTGTGTGAATCAACGTAAGTTCAATGGGACGACGAGTGACCATGTTATTGCCCCTGTACTTTGGTTAGACATGATCACAGGAGTGAACGAGAATGCTTTGCCTACTTAGGGAGAAACTCCTGCCCCACTATCGCCTCTAGTACAGAACTCTTTCCCGAACTCTGACTGCCGATGACGACTATGCTGGGTAACTTGAGAGCGTCACTCTGGTCAATACTGAGGAGCATGCTGCGGATTTGGATGAGCTTCTTTGTCAAATGCACAAGGCCATTCTGCTGAAGTGCATCTAACGTGTCTTGAGAAGCATTAGAATCCGAGGGAGACGCTATGGTTGCAGCAACCAGAGCTGCAATGGCAGCGGCATCTTCTTTCGGAGAGCGCTTATTGGAACCGTGCTCATGGTCACTACTATGACTGTTGTCTCCTTGTGAGCCCGTCGATTTGAAGAGATCTTTCAAAAACTCGGGTGCTTCCAGGGCTGGTAGCTCAACCGCTGATATGCGTGCTGAAATGGCCTTGAGGCCGCCAGAGGCCGATCCAAGCAAGTCCTGGGCCGTTTCGCGAGCCGTATCTACCCATTCATTGGTCTGTTTTCTGAGTTCTGTAAGACATGATTAGTTTGAGCTCGGTTAGTGGCAAACGATATTGACCATACCCTCGAACTTGTAATTGGCGTACGTTAGACCTCCAGCACCAACTGTAGCCCCAGCTATAGGGACACGAAATGCGCGTGCAACGAACCGGGGAATGGAGTAATAGGAATAGGCGCGAACATGTACCTGTCGAAAAAGAGGGAGAAATCGTGAGTTGTAGCGTCTCCTCAGGGAGCCATTGGTATGAAAGGTGGTGAAATGGTGGTGGGATGGACGCTGTTGCTGAGATATACGCTTGGACGGTTGAGAAATGCGGTAAACGACACTCTTGTGCAGGCTCTGAGTGACGCGCCGGATTGCGGAGTACATTTCACATCGACTTGGAAGGAGTTGCGTATAAGTGTGACAGTAGTCACACATATGTGAATGTTAGTGTGCAGAGTCCTGTCCCGGACCGGTCCGGGACCGGTCAAAGACCGGAGTAGGACTGGTCGGAGACAGGACCACAAAACAGTCTTTTGCAGTCCTGTCTTTGGTCCAGTCTCGGTCCTGATAATTTTGAAAAAACAGAGGACCGCCCAAGACCGGTCCTGACCGGTCATGGACACATGCGCTAGGAAAGGAATGTTTAGTAGAAAAGAGAACAGTATACATAGCCTCCGGCACATCATGAGTGACAGCCATCTCTGATGTGGTACTAATTTAAGATAGCAAAGGCTCAAAACATTAAGCAGGACGCTAGCACGCCTAACTCCGACAGGTGTACTTTTGATGATTTCTCATTAATACTCAAGGATGAGGAGGAGCTATATACAGGGGACTATGAGGATTATAATTAAACTTACAGTAAATTTTGTACATATAATAAATTGGTTCAAAAGACTGATCAGGACAGGTCCTGGACTGCATTTAGTCCAAGACTGGACAGGACTGGAAAAAGACTGGGACAGGACTGCAGTCCTGTCCTCCAGCAGTCTCAGTCCTGTCCTCTGGACTTTGGAGCTTGCAGTCTTCAGTCCTGTCTTCAGTCCTGCCCTGGAGGGCTAAAAGACAGGACAGGACAGGACTCTGCAGCACTAGTTAGTGTAGGCCCTCAAAGGGCAACAAGGTGCAGCAGGATAGTAGAGCTAAGTAAGGATCACTTACTTGTAGCTGTAGTTGGTCACTTATGTAAGTCTGCTGTAGAGTGATCACTTAGTAGAGCACTTCACACCCTGGTCACACAACATTTATGAGCCACACTTGAGTAACAGGTTCTCACAAATCACTCCCTGTCACACAGTCACTTTGCACTCCACCCTGTCACATAGTCACTCCACCCAGGGAGTTCACACATGGCCCACAAGTCACACCTCAGTCACACCCCAGTCACAGGGCACTCACAAGGCACATCCCAGTTACAAGGTTCTCGTCAGCGGTTTACCCCCTCGGGGTGGGTGGGAACGCTGAGTAAGCTGGCAAAAGAATGCCTTTCCTTTTGTGGCAAGGTGGGGCCCTTGCCAAGTGGAGTCCCTAAATGCCGAGCAGCCGCGCCTATGCCTGAATCAGACATTTGGTGATGGCCGTCGGGAGAGCCAACCAATTGGCTGCCTGCTTGGGCGTGCCTGCCTGGCATTCCCCTCCCCTTCGTCCCTCTCCCCTCCCTCTCTTCTAGCAACAATGTTGGTCCCCTCCCCCCGAGATGGTGGATGGATTGGTCATGACCAGGAGGTCCACAAGGACTCAGAGGTGAGGTTTCATTCACGCATTTTAAAGACTGATTACTGCTGATTATCATTTGAGTACCAGGTAGAGTAAGCATATCTGATCACAGTATTAGGGCCTGTTGGACTGCCCTGCCCTTCCCCAACCCGAGACTTGGGGGGGCCTGAAGACATCCGAACTGGGGGAAGGTGGTTGATGTTGCCTAGGGCATTTGTAAAAGAAGGAGTGAATGAATGGTTTCAAAAACAAAAAAACTCGAACAAGAGAGAGAAAAACCGACCACAAGAGAGAGAAAAAAAGAGAGGGAGATTGGCAAAGAGTGGGAGGGGGGTTCATTCAATGGTGAGTCGCACTCACAAATCACAATGCTGGCACTACTAAGAGGGCAGCGCCTGGCACAGCTCTCCCATCCCGTTCTTGAGGAGTCCTATACTGGCTGTTCCTGCGCAGCCCTTGATGCCTTTGGATTGCATCAGTGAGTGTGTGGATTGTCTTGGTGGCTTTGGGGTAGGCTTCAAGAAAAGCCATGTTGTCACGACCACAGCTAGTTTTGAATATCAGTTGAAGTGTTACAGTGGGACATTGTGGTGGTCATCACAGTGCCTGAATGAGACTTCAATGACTCACCCTTTGTATGCCATTGCAATCAGCTCCCACGTCCAGCACTTCATCGCCACCTCCTTTCTCATCCTGCCCTTGTATTCCCTCTGCTCCCAGTCCTCAAGGGGCTTCAGGCCGGCAGCCAGGTCGCCATGATACCACTGGTCAATCACCTTCTTCCACTCACCCGCACCCAGGTCAGGGATCTGGACACTGGGGATGACTGTGTCTGCTGCTGGTGTAGTTGAACTAGCATGGGGCATAGCCATGGCTTGGGTGACAGGGACTGGGACCAGGGCTGGCATCCTAACATCAGTGGGTGTGGGGTGATCAGGGTAGCAGTGGGGAGCTGGCTGTGTCAGCGCCCCATCCAGACGGTTCAGGATCCTCGCTTCCATTGTCCTCACCTCTTCTGTGGTCACCAGCTTGAGCAGCCGGTGATCACCCATGAAGCTCTTCTCTGTCTCGATCCGGAGGGGGTTCAGTGCATCGCTGTAGTCCTTCTCCTTGGATTGCAGTGAGTTGATGAGATAGCACATAAGAGTGTCGACCTGGGGGTGTTGTGGTGGAATGCCCAGTTAGTTCAGCCTCCCTGCAATCATGGTGGTAGGCTTACCTTGTCACCAGCCCACCCGCCCACACAGCAGATCATGTCCAGGGTCCAACAGAGGGCAATGGGTGCATGCATGAATCGGAATTGCGCCCCTCCCCGTCTGAATGAGTGTGTTGAGAAATGATTGGGGAGGCCGGCATCTGCAGCAAACCGGGTGATCATGTCTCGAGACTTCTGGTAGGACATTTCACGATCGGGGTGTGGGATGCCATTTGGCGCAATGTAAGGAAAGACAAAGTCATTGTCTCTGAGTGGCTGACCAAGATGCCTCTCAAGAAGGAGCCTCCATGCATGGATGTGGGTGTACATATCGATCTCATGGATGTCTTGCCTGAAGACCTTGTACAACCAATCTGTTTTGGTTGCAAGCATCAGCGTGACAGCAGGGAAATGGATGCACCAAGCAGCTCACTTTTGAGCAGGTTGTCCCATGAGTCACCCTCCTGCTGGCCCTGGCCATTGACCTTCCTGGTCCAACCCTTCCTGTTCATGATGTTCACACAAAGGTAAGGCAGGTCATGCGGCAGCTCGAGGAAGTCCCCGGTCACATGGCCAGTGCGCAGTTTACACAGCTCAAAATTCCTGCAATGGAAGGGTCAGCACTGGGGCCATTGCAGCTGGAACTGGAGCCTCAAGCCTGCCTCCTGAACACATACCTTGTCCAGAGGGTGAAGGCAGTGGTGACAAAGGCGCGCATGAATGCATGGTGCGTCACATGTGCCTGCTCGGCAGCGCTCACTGCCGACATGGTGAGGGATGCTGGAGGGCACACCATCTCAGACCAGCATATCAGGCATGTCATGTCTTTGATGGTGATAGGCAGGGCATGCTTTCGGTTGATGCCACTTGCAATCCCCTTTGCCTTGATTGCTTTCAGCAATGACTTGATGATGGGTGCCCGAGCTGGGCACCCACTGACTTTGTCTTGGTCCTTGTCATAACTGTAGGGGCCTGCATAGCGTTCACCATCCCTGGAAGCCCAGTTGCGTCAGTGAGACAGCGTGACATGTGAGGTTGCACAGTGAAACAGACATCTCATCCCAATACCATGCAAACACTGACTGTATGCACACTCCAGTGTTGGCGCTGCACCCTTTGTGAAGGCATTTCTGCACAAGGAACAGCTCAAGGGCCTTGACCGACAGCTTGTTGGGTGGGTTGCTGAAAGCCTCAGCCAGGAGGTTGTCATCAATTTCATCCGTTGCTGCAGCACACTCAGACTCGCGTCGCTGTTTGCAAGCTTCCAAAAAGGACCTTCCTTGGTTCAGGTAGCCATTGTATTTCTCTCGGGTAGTTTTAGACTTCCCAAACTCCTCCTGGTTGGCTGAGCTGAGCTGCACCATCTCTGTGATGCTCACAACATCCACTGGCTGGGAGCCCTTCTTCTTCCGAGTCCCCAATGCTCGGTGATGAGCAGTCACTGGCTGTGACTGTGTAGAAGATCCGCTTCCGATCTGCTTTCCCGCGCTTTCCGCTCTCGTGCAACATTTCCGCTCCGCTGGTGATCCGCTCTTTCCCGCGCTTTCCGCTCTCTTTGCGATCCGCTCTTTCCCGCGCTTTTCCGCACTCTGCGATCCGCTTCCGATCCGCTCTTTCCCGCGCTTTTCCGCACTTTGCGATCCGCTTCCGATCCGCTCTATCCGCTCTTTCCCGTGCTACAGGAATGCAAGTCCGCTCTCTGCACAGCCACTTCCTCAATAGGCAACTCTGCTTTCCGGGGCTCGCAATCGAGATCCAAACCCACAATCAAGGGATAAAGGCAAATCCCCATCCAGAACAAAGGAAGGAAAACTTCACGGAAAATCGTCGATCATCAATATCAAGCCTGGATTTGGACAGGAGGAGAAAATATCACCGAGTCCCTTCGTACTGATAGAGCCAAAAATGTATATAAAGCCTCGTAGTTATCTTGTCAAAATAAGATACCATCCTACCCCCAATATCATATATAAAACATAATCTCACTCCCATGCAATAAGCTCTTTTTCCGTTGCACGCTCACTCTCGCTCTCTTGTCACACTTGTCACACACTCTACCCACACGCCGACCGCTTTTTGACGTGGTCACGTCACTTGCCATTGCCGTTACTCTTTTGTGTCACGTCCGCACGTCCGCACTTGCGTTCCGCTCCGTGCGCATTCTGTCACTAGGTCACACGTCACATCCGCACGTCCGCACTTGCGTTCCGCTCTGCGCGCGTTTTGTTACTAGGTCACACGTCACATCCGCCCGTCTGCACTTGCGTTCTGCTCAGCGTGCGTTCTGTCGCATCACATCTGCTCTCCGCATTTCCGCTCTGCGCGCGTTCTTGTGTGCTCCTCTGGTTGGCAACGTCGGGACTCATCAACTAGCTCACACAAACCCCCCCTGTCTACACAGCTGCCTTAGCAGTGTAGAGTCGTATTAAATTGGCTGCCCCAGTGAGGCTAACTGAAGAATTTCTCCGTCCAATCCACCAGAGGCACTGCCACGCAAACAACAACAAAGCTATGTTCCCCAATTCTGCGCCCGTTTTCAGTATGCCTACCAGCAATGACCATTGCGCACCACAGTTCAACCGTCAAGCAGTTCCGGAATATTTCCGACAGCTAGAGGCCATGATGGAGCAGTCACATGTCTGTGATAAGATGATGATGAAGGTATACGCAAATCGCTATCTACCAATCGAGAGCCAAAGACAGGTTGACGACATTCCGCAATGGGACGATGACTTCCACTATGCGGATTTCAGACAGGCGATTATACAGCTATACGAGGATGAGCAGTCTGCTCAGATGTCACGCATCACAACTTCCACAAATGCAACACCACTTGCGAAACGGGAGATCGAACCGCAGGAAAAATCTGAAACATCGCCCGATCGCGCGACGTGCCTCAGCAGCACCTACGGAACAAGTCACAAAGCTTTGGAATGGTCAGCAGAAGAGAAAGCGATAGCAGGCAAAATAGGACAAATACGGCAGACGATTCTGGCATTCCGCAGCCGGCAGGGACTTGCACGCAGCAAGTTTGCAGTTGCGCCCACAAGCACGGACATCTCCGCACTTGGATTGTCAGTAATAGAGGTATCAGCGCAGCTATCTAACATGGATCCTGCAGTTGCAAGGTCAATATTGAGTGAGGAAGTAGCGGAATACATAGCGCAAAGTCTCAAGGAACTTGTAGCGAATGCCGCTGCATTGTCGTCGGAGCAAACACCGCTTGAAGTATCACCATCACCTGTGCTATTCACATCTGCAGCAGTAAACAACGAATACACTTCCATTTCACTCAGCGACTTTATGCGCATCAATGACATCGACTTCCCCTCCTTTTGGGCTCCACAGCATAGGTCACATGCGTGCTCCGCAGCTACTATGTCCTCAAGTACCGCTTCGGATTTGCACCCGCACCTGCGCAGTTCTGACATCATTGAAAATTGTTCCGCTCCTACCGCTCCGGTTTGCAATGCAAGTCCGCTATCCGCAACCGCATCAGCTGCCAATGTCACATCAGTCACGCACCGGGTTCAAGTTTGCGACGCAAGTCCACTATCTGCAACCACATCAGCTGCCAATGTCACATCCGTCGCGCACCAGAGTTCGTCAACACCACTACTGGTTCCCCCTGGTCTTGTACCCCTGCCCGCATCATCGCATGTCCACGCGTCACCATCGCACGCAATTAGTATGCTCCCAGCTGCACCCTCCGTACCTGTGGTTGTCGCAGACACGCTCAAGAGACACCAATGACCACTGATCCACCTGCAGTAACAGCCTCGTACATGCTCCCCGCACTTGAAGTAAGCTCGGACAACACATCGCAGCTACATACCATGCCCGGTGCGTTTATTGAGCCTGCCAAGTCTGGCCTGTCAGCTCCGCGTTCACCGTCCAAGGATAGCCCTTCCGTTTTGCAGCGGATATCACAGTGGCTTGTAGACAGGGTGTCATCAACGATTTACATGGCCGACGTCACTTTTGCGCATACGGGACATGCATCCACCCCATCTGCTGTTGCACCTGCAATCGCGCTCACACCAGTACCTGCGCATCCGACCTCTGCCCCGCCCGCTCGCATGGCACAATCAGCGACCAGCGCGGATTCCAATGTTGAATCAACTGCGTACCGGATTCCGCCAAATCCGCAAAAGTTCCCGCCTGCACTTATACATCCGCTCTCGTCACGAACAACAAGTCCGCACCCATCATCCACAACAGTCACTATCTCGAACGCGCCGCTGCCAAGTCAAACCGCTACGTTACGCACGGCGATGTGATCCAATCTGATGACGGTCAATCAGCGGCGACCATTACTCACATTTGCGCCAATGCCCTCGAATCCGTCGCACGAACGCCATCATCAGCGACCAGCGCAGCCGCCAGCATCGCGTCGGTCACGTCTAGGAGTTCGTCAGATCCGCCATGGCAGTCTACGCACGATTCCCCACCCCTGCATGCACCTCCACAGTCACCTATGCAGGTACCAGGTCCTCGCCCGTCCTCAGTGACAGTTCCAGCCTTGCCCGTACCGCTGCTAAGTGTCCAAAGCACTCCATTTCCACACGACGCAACGATCACATTTGAATCCATGCCCGCGACTCGTTTTTGCGACGACACTGAAACTGGCCAGCGTGCACCATTAGCAACCAGCGAGACCGCAGCGTTGCATCGAGCACAGCTAGTACTAGGTCAATTCTGGTCAAGTTCCTGCCCGGACTTACATATCCGCGCTCACCTCTGCCGTTGCATCTGCTCTCGTCACCTATGGCCACATCCGAAGATCAATCCGCGGCCGCTACTCGTTCTCGCGCCAACGACATCAAAGCCACGCCAACTGCTCGCTTTCATACCAACGACATGGAAACTGTCCAGTGCACACCATCCGCGACCAGCAAGACCGGCAGCGGCACATCAAGCACAGCTAGTCCAACGTCAGATCCGCTACAGTTCCCGCCCGGACTTATACATCCGCACCGGCCTTCACCCTCGTCACGTTCACACTCGCTTCCGCCACCTTCACCGTCATCTATGCAGCTACCAAGTCCTCACCCATCCCCCACGACAGTCCCAGCCTTGCCCGCATTGCTGTCGGATTCCCAAAGCGCTCCAGTTCCGCGCGAATATAAGGTGACATCCGACGACGATAAATCCGCGTCCGCTATCCGTTTTCGCAACAACAACATGGAGACTGCCCAGCGCGAACCATCAGAGACCAACGCCGCAACGGAGGACAAACCAATTACGCACCGGCTGTCGTCGGATCCGCTAAAGTTCCACCCCGGACTTGTACAGCCGCGCTCGCCTTCTGCACACTCGTCGCATCCGCTCTCGCCGTCACCTCTGTCGTTTGCCATGGCGTCATCAATCCGCACTGCCCATGTCACAATCGAGCATACAGAAGAAGAGTCCACCACGTCGAATACTCCACCAAGTCCGATCTCGGTTACCGTGCCAAATTTCTCGACCGGACTTCCACATCCTCTCTCGCGTCCGTCACCTATGCAAACAAGTCCGCACCACACCGCTCCAGTTCTGCACGACGCTACGGTCGCATCCGACGATGATCAATCTGCGCCCACTACTCGTTCTTGCGACGACGACGCTGAAACTGTCCCACTCGCATCATCAGCGGCAAGCGCAGCCACCAATGTCAAGACGATCACGCACCGGATTTCGTCAAATCCACCAATGTTCTCACTTGGTCCGCATCCATGCATGCTTCCGCCCCCTTCCTCGGCCGCTAAGCAGTCAATAATCACGCGCGAAACTGCTCCAATTCCATCCAACGAAGGTCAATCCGCGCCCGCTATTCACTCTTGCGTCAACGACTCCGAACCCATCCCACTCACTTCCACAGCCCTCAACGCTACGTCAGCTAAGTCCTGATCTCATCTTATTTCATCAAATCCAAGTGTTACGTCAAGTGTTCCAAGAAGTCCAAGCTCAAGTTATATTTCAAGTCGTGCAAGTTCAAGAACACCGTCGCAAGTTAGTTTTACGCCAATGCCTTCGTCTCCGCGGCCTCCATCAAATAAGCAAAATGTTTCAAGAGAAAATGTATGTTCGCCCTCGCCTTCAGGAAGTTCCCGCCACCCCGCAACCCCGACAATTGTGTTTGACGAAGAGAAGGAGAATAGAGGAGATGAAAAGAAAGAGAATAGTAGAGATGCGGAAGGGAGCATTGATGACGATGAAGTCAGTGCGCACCGACGAGCACCGGATCCGGAGCCACCACCTCTCGACAACGACGCCCACACAAGTCCAGCGACGCTCGTCACAAAACTGGTCAATGTCGTACGCCGCCAGTTGTAATCTACAGCCATCGGAAACACTCCAAAAGGAACAACTCGAGTATGCTCGCAATCCACCAAAAGTATATACTCATTCCCTGACTCCGTTCCCTGACTCCCACTGCTATCCGATGTCTCGACTTCCCAACTTCAATGCCACCTTTTCCACGTCTCGGTTATCAATGCCCTCCTTGTCGCCCTCGACGGCTGTTCCGTCGCACCGCAATACCCAGCCGTCAACAATAGCCAACGGATCTAGCTATGCAACCGGGAGTCCGACGCATCTTAGATCGAATACAGTGCACCAAGACCCCTCAGCCGACAACACCCGCAGATCACCAGGTCACTGCCAGCGCCATTTGTGACGCAGCCGCTCCGTCCGTTTCCACGTCGCCGAGACAAGCCCGCGCCATCAGCCCACATGAACGCTCGTCCGTTCACAACAACTGCCCATGCCTTCCCTTTCGTTCAGCTGCCTTCGATGTGTCGAAGCAACAACCGACAGGAGCACAGCAGAATAGTAGAGCTGAGTAAGTTAACACTTACTGGTAGCTGTAGTAGTCACTTAAGTCCGCTGTAGAGCGATCACTTAGTAGAGCAGAGGATATTGATTGACGTCTAAGTACTGAGGTATTTATACAGTCTATCTACTGGTCTGATGTCAGCAATATTAGTAGCGCTGACTGATCATTTCTATTGTGCTTGCTAATGCACAGTCATTGCTGTGTCAATAGCTGTGTGGAACACAGCTTTGCACAGTCATGCCATGGTGCGCTATTGTCTGAGTTTGACACATGTCAAACTCTATATATCTGTCTAACTCTATAATATCTGTCAAGATATTAATAGCAGTGAACTCTATAATTATATCCACATATACAAACATTGATTATATGACAGATTAGATAAGATCGGTCCCATCCAAGATAAGATCGGATAGATCCGAGATGTTTCCCATGGTGCGGAACACATCGTGTGGTAACGGATTACATCCGTTTCAACACTCCCCCTCATTGAGGATCTCAATGCCAATTTTATCTCTTAACTCTTTGAACTTTTGCCAAGTCAAATTTTTTGTTAAGATATCAGCTAATTGATTATTTGTGGGAACATATTGAATGTTGATATCTTTATCCTCAACACGTTCTCTAACATAATGATAACAAATATCAATATGTTTTGTTCTATGTTCTTGAGCTGGATTCTTTGCCAAGAATATTGATCCTCTATTATCAACATTAAGATCAATAGTTCCAACATTAAATCCCAGTTCTTTGAATAAAGATTTAATCCACATGATTTGTCTAGAACAATCTGACAAGCTCATGTATTCAGCTTCAGTGGATGACAAAGCAACTGTTTTTTGCTTTCTTGAAATCCAGCTAATTGGAGCTCCTGCTAATAGAACTAGATTACCCGTTACTGATTTGCGTGTGATTTGGTCACTAGCCCAATCAGCATCAGCATAAGCATTAAGTCCTTCTTTGTTAAAGCCATCATATGTTATTTTTCCATTTATAGTGGAATTAACATATTTAATGATATATAAGGCTTTAGTAATATGTTCTTTTGAAGGATTAACCATGAATTGTGACATCATGATTACTGCTTGAGTAATATCATATCTTGTGCCAAGTGTAAGATATAATAAGGATCCAATAATTGATTGATAGTAACTCCTTTCTTGAGGAGTTGCAGAACCTTCATTTGCTGCAGGTATGTATCCTGCTGGTAATGGTGTGCGAACAGGTTTAGAATCTTCTTGACCAAATCTTTTAACTATTTTCTTTGCATAGTTAATTTGATCAAGGGTTATCAATTTTCTTTTCCTATCTCGGACTATTTTCATTCCAAGATATTCAGAAATGGGTCCTAAATCTCTACATTCCCATTTAGTCATGAATTTGTGTTTTATTTCCATGAGTAATTTTCTATTATCACCCATGAATAACACATCATCAACATATAGTATTGCTACTATTATTGATTTTTGTCTATAGCAAACAAGACTCCTGTGTCTGTAAGACATCGTCCAAAGCCTAATCTCGTAGACTTTCATTTGCTTTTTGTTCCAAGCTAGAGAAGCTTGTTTCAATCCATATAAGGCCTTTTTGAGCTTATAGACTTTGTGCTCTTATCCTTTGATGATAAATCCTTCTGGCTGTTCCATGTATATGTTTTCTTCTAAGTCTCCATATAGGACGCTGTCTTTACATCTAGCGCTTCAATTTCCCAATTTTCTAGCGCTGCTGTAGCCATGAGGAGTCTCACAGTTTCAAATCGTGCAACTGGTGAGAATGTATCAATCATCAACTCCAGGTATTTGTGAAATCCTTTAGCAACTAGTCGAGCACGTTTTCGACCATCACTTTTAAACAGAAACCCCCATCTACATTTCACAGGTTTCTGTTTTTAGGACATGGTACTAATTCCCATACGTCACGGTCTTGAAGGGCTTTAATTTCTTCTGTCATTGCATTATGCCATTCATCCCATTCTTTGGGATTAGATGCTTTTAATTTATATGCATCTCTATATGTCCATTGATCCACATTTTTGGAAATAATTTGGACTTATGGCTTTTGATAGAAGGTAGTTAACAAATTTATTTCCTCCTTCTTTATGCAATTTATATATAAAGTTGACGAGATTGTCACTAGGTGATTTAGATCTGAGATGTTTATTTATCTCATCTTCACTTGAATCTCCAAATGGATCTTCATCATCAGACTTTGGTTGGTTTAAAACTGGAATAGATTCACCACCTGAAATTGGTCTGATTTCTTTTTCTGATTCTTCTTTGTCAGATCCAGAATTAGACGGAGTTTTATAATTGTCTGTTTCTGATCCTGAACTAGAAGGTTCATCCATTTGTAAATCCATTTCTATTTGTTTTAATGGATTTTCTAGTGCTTTTCGTGAAGTTGAAGGACTAAGGATAGGTCTAAGCCTTCCTTTGCCTTTCCAAAAACTCTTTTCCCCATTCTGACTTAGATTCTTTTTCTGTCTGAATGGGATTTTCTCGTCCGTAAAAATTGTCAGACAAGAATTTTGGTTTTTTAATTCGGGAAGTCCTTCTGAGAGTTTCATCAAATCTCTCATCTCGTCTAGATTTTCCTTTCTCTGAACGTTTATCTCCATGTCGATCTTTGGGGATATTTGTTGTTCGTTCAGGAGGTTAATTGTCCGATTCAGATTTGGTTCTATATTATCCTGATTTTCCTTATCAGGAGTCATATCTGAATCTGGTAGCCCTTTATCATTATCATTATCACGAGATGGACTGCTGTTTCCATCAAATGTAGTATCATGATTTTTATGATAATAATTGTTTCTTTTATCTTGGGAGTATCATCATCACTGTCACTATCATATGAGTGACGACCATGGTGTATGTGGGAATTGGAATCAGATTCTTGTCCTTCTTCATTATCCCAAGTTTCAATACCTGGTGGACATTTAAATAGTCTCTCATTTTGGCCTTCTATTTGGCTCTAGGAAATATATGTTCATCAAATAATGATTGAACACCAACAAATATGGAGTTATTGTTTCGCATGAATTTATAAGCTTTTGAGCCATTTTCATATCCAATGAATGTCATGGCTTCAGCTCTTGGCGTAAGCTTATTTGGTCTAATTTCTTTTGGTAAGAAAACCCATGCTAAACATCCAAATGTTTTAAAGTAATGAACTTCTGGCTTTTTGTTATATAAATTTTCATATGGAGTCATCCATTTTGTTCTTTTTAATGGTGTGCGATTATATGTATGGATAGCAGTTTCCATTGCAAACTCCCACCACAATTTTGGACATTGTGCATGGAGTCTCATACTTTCTGCTTTTTCCAATATGGTATTATTTAATCTTTCTGCACGACCATTTTGTTGGTGGATGTATGGTGCACTTTGTTCACGTAATATGCCTTTTGCTTTAAGAATAGATCAAATTCATTTGATTTAAACTCTCCCCTCGATCCGATCTGAAACGTCTGACTTTTCTTCCTGTTTGATTTTCAAACAGTGTAACAAAGTCTTTAAAGTTTTGAAACGTTTCTGATTTTGATCGTAGAATGCCAAGAAGGCATATGAAGAATAGTCATCAAGAATCATTAAACACCATTTTTTTACGATGGTATGATTCTTGTGGAAATTCAAGCAAATCAGCATGTAACAACTCTAAGGGTTGTTTTGAACGAAGTTTGTGAAGTCGGATAAGATTTATTATGCATCTTTCCTTGTGCACATCCTGAACAAATAGGGATATCTGAAGGTATTTTGATTTTACTATCAAAACCTTCAGTATTTTGGCTCATATTTTTAATTACATTTTTGTTTGCATGAGCCATACGATTATGCCAGGTAGTAAAATCAGCCAAGTTGACTAATTTGTTCATTCTTTTATCAATAATCACTTCTGCCCAATGAATCGGTTCAAACCAATTTTTAGGTCTAGCAATTATTGAATTATTTCCTTTATAAGAAAATACTGTCTGATCACTGTTAGATGATTCGACGTAACCAGCGATTTTTAATTGTCCCATGAAATAAGTTTATGAGAAGCTTTTGGCATATAACACACTTCCAATTTAGCGGTATGTCTCTGTCCTTTGGGATTTTTAAAGGTGAGGAACATGGTTCCTTGACCTAATATGAGAGCAGCTGATTTGAATCTGCTTTTTTTATTTCTTCAGGTTCAGAATATGGATTATACTCAACAAAATCATTTTTGTTATTAGTAATGTGCACAGATGCACCAGAGTCTATGAATCCAATATTCTTGTCTAAATTCTCACTTTTACACAGTGCAGATTTCATTACATTAGCAGCTATTAGGCTACTTTACATCTGCTACCTACAAACTTACCATTACTATGGTGATTTCTATGATGGTTACATTCTTCCATCATCTGCATAGAAGTCATTATCATAGTATTCATTGTAGGTTTCTTCAGGATCATATCTGATTTATAATCAGTACTTGTATCCTGGTTAGTGAGAAGAACATACTCGTCCCGATAACCGTTATCTATTTCATTAATAGATTTTTCCTCAACTCCTTTCTCATTATGAGAAATTTCTTCATCATCTATCCTAGCTATAGGTATAGATGCATCAACAAAGTCTTCTTCTATAAGATCTTTTCCTTTTCCTTTAAGATCTTTGATTCTTTTTATTATTTTAATGTTCAGAATCGACTTTGTTAATGTTTGGTCCGATTCTATCGGCCAATTTTGAAGAAGAAGGTTGTGGAGCATCCACTTCCATATCATGGTTATCAAATATAACCATGTTAGCAATTTTCTAAGATCCGCTTTATCCCTCTTGGATAATTCTCCAGGAGCATTAGCAGCCATAGATAGGAGATTAAGTTTTCTCTTCCTATTATCTCTATGTTGCTTATTAGACTCCCAGTTAGGTCCTCTTTTGTTTCCAGGAGGTACATAAGCAGGTCTATTACTAGGACCTGCTTGCGCATTATTTGGGACATATTTCCCTTTAGGCATATTTACCCTGGGTGTAAATCCAGGTTTCTTATAAGGTTTTTTGCCTTTAGAGAATTTGTTTCCACTCCTTTGAACAAAATTTGCAGATGGATTTCCTGAGTCAGCTTTACGACGCTGCCATTCATTCTCTATCTCAGGAATGAGATCTTTTAACTTAGTCTCTCCTAGTGTCATTTTAAGGAGGACATAAGTCTTGAATGAATCCCAGGATGATGGTAATCGATCTAAGACTTCCATATATTGGAAATCATCATCGAATTTCTTTCCATTCTGATCCATTTCAGCCCAGAGTTCCATTAATTCATGGACTGATTCTGCAGGACTTTTCCCTTTCGAGAATTCCCAAGTTTTTGTCTTTTTATAAATATTAAATACGGCTACTGCTCCAGGCTTTGCAAATGCAGCAACAAGTGCATCCCAGGTGGCTTTTGACGTCTCTTTTGTATATAACTTAAGAGAACTGGGCAAATGGAGTGATATTAAGCCATTTGCTTTATTGTCATTTTCTAGCCACTCTAAGTGTAACTTCCATTTCTGGCTAGTGCTGACACTTGTACAGCTGTTACACTGGGTGCATTCATTTTTTCCTGGTCTGCAGCTGTATATACATTATGTGTAATGCCTCCATTCACATATTGCCATACAGATTTTGATTGGAGCATAGCCTTCATTAATCGTTCCCAAGTATTCCAATTACTGGAACCTTTTAATATGGGAACTCTATCCTTGTCACTGTTGTCCACACCAACAGGATAATGGCTTTTATTTGTTTGAGCAATTTTATCAATATTTGCCCAGCCATATTTTCCTTTGTGGACAATGTGAGATGGAAATGCCCATTCTGCTGCTCAACTAGAGTGAAGCCAACGTCTTTACGAAGACTATGGCTCATTTCAGACATCTCCTTATAGTAGGATATGCCTTCCACACATATTTAGGCAGTGCTCTTAATTTAACTGCTGCCAAATAGCAGAAACTGGTCTTTTCCAGATAGGTTTCTGATGTGTGTGAGTCAACACTCTATTCGTTGATTGTATTCTAATGAATTCACCCTTCTCTAATGGGTGATCCTTTTGAGCAGCTAGGAATGTTTCATTCTCATCATCAGATAACTCCCAATGAGAATTATCAGAACCATAAAGTAGATCTTCAAAGGTTTGATCCTTTGATTCCTTTAACTCATCATGAGTAGGAATTCTATTTCTAGGTTCTTTTGATCTAGCAGTGATTTGGATATTATCGGTTTTCAATTTTAACCGATTTTCCTTCTGACGTTGTTTCTTAGCTCTTTTCTTTTCATGAGCCAATTTTTGTTCATCAGATTCCTTGGAGAGCCAAGATTCTGCATTTTCTGCACGAATTCTTTGCTCATCCACCTCTTTTTGCAATTTATTAATTGCAAGTTTAACCTTTGTATTTTTTCGTATATGATCTATACGCTCTTTAAAGTTGGCCTGTTCTTGTGATTCGATGATCTCATGTGTTTCTTTGAGATCATGTCTTAACTTGTCATTATGACTCATCAAGACATCACATGTTTTTACTACTTTTTTAACAGTGCCAGCTATATCTTTGATTGTATCTTGATGATTACTCATCATGATTCGAGCGTCCTCCACTAGATCATGTGCATCATGTAATTCTCGTAGTCTTTTATAGTGAATGGTGGAGTCACTTGTCTTTGTTTGACTACACGAATTTTATTAGGCATGATGCCCATATTTACAAAGGTTTTGGCAATTGCTTGCCACTCCTTAATATCTTTATATGATGGTTTCCCATCATATCTCCCTTGCGTCTCTCCTTCCTGGTTCCCCCCAGAGGATGGTACCGGAAGCGGGTCAATCTCCCACTTGACGCATCGGTAACCGTCCTTGCTCCAAACGACTTGAGCCACTGCTCATGTCTTCTTTCCTGTTCTTCAACAGGTAGGGAATATACCAAATTAGGATTATTCGCCTTTTGGAGTCTAAGGGGACCACGCACATTTTCAAGCCATTTTTAGCAATGGCTGCAAAATTGGACCTAGATGGTCCAGGCACAGGAACAGGGGACCTATTCTCCACATTGCCTAGACGTGGGAAAGGTGTTGGTGGCCTTACCTGTTCAGATTTGAACAGGGGTTCAGTGCCAAATTGCACTGGATTCGGGTTTACATATTTTTCCGAATCTGCCTGAATCGACGAGTCGATTTCCCTATGTCATGCGCCATTTTGCGCATGTGATCCTGTTGCTGTCTTTGGTAGCGGGCCAGCGCCGCTTTCTCTCGTGCCTCACGACGTTGGGCCAACTCTAATTGACTGTCCTCTAGACGCTGTTGTCTAGTATCTGAGTCAATGCTTTGATTTGGCCCACTGCCTGTAACTCGTGTTTTCCCCGCGCTCTTTTTGTGAGACACTGGTATCCATAGGCTACCAAGAGGCGGGGTTACAGATTCCTGTTTGATAACAGGGAGATGATGAGGACGGTGTGCGTAAGGAAGGAAGTGAAGACGGAGTCTTCACTTTAGGGGTCTCCGGGATTGCCGGAGATGTGGAGCTAGGCGAGCGGATATTTTTGGCCTGATGGCCAACATCGCGCTTGCGTAAGATATTAGACGGGTGATTTTGCCTAATTTAAATTGGGCAATCACCTTCTTGCCTTTTTTATCAGCTTCTAAGCCAAAGAAAGGCCTGTTGACATTGTTGGTGACAACATCAACATCAATTACGTCTTCAGGGAAAAGATCCCCATACCCAATCTTCCGACCAGAGTTCCCAGATTTGGAACTTAAAAACGGATCTGTGGAGACCACAGAGTTGCCGGAGTTGGCAGGGTTGCCAACTGGATTGCCGAAACCGGCAGAATTGCCAGATTTGGCAGAAGACGGGGAAGAAGACGAGTTATTGCCAGATTTGGCAATGGCGGCGGCGGAGGAGGAAGAGGCAACGTTGTTGACAAAAGACATTTTATATATTTCAAAAATATAAAAAAATATGGTGAGAGTTGGTTTGGTTTGGTTTGAAGTCTGAAAAAAGTGTGTCAGCTCTACTTTCTAAATATAGCAGAGGCTGGCGCTTTTTGTCATGACTTCCGGTTATGGGACACAGATAGATCCCATGACAGAGACTTGAGACTCGCTTTTGGCTTCTCAATTCATCGCCAGAAAAGGGATCCAGCCTTTTCAGGAGTGCTTCAGGGCTCCATCAAATTCCCTGACAGCGAAAATCCATCACTATGTAACTATTTTTAGAAATGTACTAGTGCCGCTAAGGAGCAATCCTATTTCTAAGCAGGAAGCTAAGCTCGTGCCTGCCGCTGGTCTGCATGTACCATGGAACAAGGTCCAAGCAGCACGACCCTTATACAGAATAATTACATAATATAATCGGAACAATGGGACGAAAACCCATATATTGATATAAGCGCTTAATTATTCACGGCCAATAGGGGGCGCGAAGCCTTTTGATCGGGGGACGGGACAGAACCCGATCCGATCTTTATCCGTCATAGACGGCCCTAAATCCGGAGAATGTTGATAAGCCGGAATTCACCATCCGGCCCAGATCTGGATAAAATCAACAGATCCGGAATTATGGTTTTGGTATTGACCGGGGTAACACAGAAACCCGGGGCTGGTATAGTTTGCCATACTAAGTATTATTCTCACACCTCTCCAGGTGGTGCCTGCAGATCTCTGTCAAGATCGAGGCATACTCATATTACCGGTGAGTTCCCGGGGTTACGTCAGCAATCATGACGGTGATTACAATATTGTACAGCTACGGGCACTACTAACAAACCTAATTTCCTGTTTGGTGAGTACCAAAAGCGGGTGATGCTATCTCCTGTGCGATGACAGCATGGTGCGCACAGCCACTTCGCTTATAAGCGAAATGATGTCATAGGTCAGCCATCAGGTCTGCGAGCAGATGGGGCCCATAACCTGTCGAAGCAACAACCGACAGGAGCGCAGCAGAATAGTAGAGCTGAGTAAGTTAACACTTACTGGTAGCTGTAGTAGTCACTTAAGTCCGCTGTAGAGCGATCACTTAGTAGAGCAGAGGATGTAGATTGACGTCTAAGTACTGAGGTATTTATACAGTCTATCTACTGGTCTGATGTCAGCGATATTAGTAGCGCTGACTGATCATTTCTATTGTGCTTGCTAATGCACAGTCATTGCTGTGTCAATAGCTGTGTGGAACACAGCTTTGCACAGTCATGCACATGGTGCGCTATTGTCTGAGTTTGACACATGTCAAACTCTATAATATCTGTCTAACTCTATAATATCTGTCAAGATATTAATAGCAGTGAACTCTATAATTATGTCCACATATACAAACATTGATTATATGACAGATTAGATAAGATCGGTCCCATCCGAGATAAGATCGGATAGATCCGAGATGTTTCCCACGGTGCGGAACACATTGTGTGTGTAACGGATTACATCCGTTTCAACACATCAGTTAAAGATCACTATGTGCAATAGAGTGTTGAAAGCACCTAGCTGGGGGGTGCTACACAGAGCTTAAATATGAGGTCAGACTTTCATGTCTGGCTCAGGCCTTTTGCACAGTGGTTAAAGTGACTTCAACACCCCACCCCAGGTAATGCCTCCTCAGGCATTGTAGGTGTTTTTGAAGCTCTTATTTACATATCCCTTGCCTCAAGAATGTTGAAGTCACTTTAACCACTGTGCAAAAGGCCTGAGCCAGACATGAAAGTCTGACCTCATATTTAAGCTCTGTGTTAGCACCCCTAGCTAGGTGCTTTCAACACTCTATTGCACATAGTGATCTTTTAACTGATGAAGCAGCAACTGTTACATCAAGTACTCACTTTTCCAACAAAGAAGGTTGGAGAGCACTGGCTGCATGATGGGAAGCCAGGGTAGGGTCTGGGCACAAGGTGAGTAAAGATTTGGTCATATCTCGGCCATTTCTTGACGGCTTCCCTTGAATATAGAATCATTCGATAGCTCCTTCTGAGACCGTTCTCGACGTATTAACCGTTTGGCACCGCGCGCGCTTGATCCCGCCCGTAAACATAAAGCTGAGTCACACCATGTGTTTTATATCATATCTCCCCCATTTCTTGACGGTTTTCCTTCAATCTTACACCGTGTGCAAGCGCTCTTGACCCTCTTCCTTGTCGCATTAACCGCTTGATGCAGCATGCCTTTGTTCTTTTGTTTTCTATCAATCTCTCCATCAAAACCGTTTTCACCATATCTCAGTCATTTCTCGATGGTTTTCTTTATTCCTGTATCGTTTAAAAGCGCCTCCTACTGTCGTTCTCAGCGCAGTGACTGCTCTATACGCTGCACATTCATTTTCTTGTTATTCACAAATCTGTATACTCAGGTACTGGGTTTTCCTGTTCTTTAGTCTTGTAGGTCCAGTTTTGCATGTAATTCTATCAAATACACATATATAAAGTAGTTTCCCTTGGAATTTCAAGTTATGAGTGGACTGTGATAAAATAGGCTAGGTATCATTATGTCTCATTGCTTTAATTACCCATCCTGGCCAAAAGTGTTTGCAATGCATCAGATTTCCTAGGTGCAGAGAAAATGCTTATAAATACAACATACTTTGAGTGAAACCGACCATGGATGAGTGAGATATGAGCCCACTAGCATGTAAAATACAATGTGAATGAAAGATTGATGAATAACGAAAGTGCGAAAGTGCGCCGCATCAAGCGGTTAATGCGACAAGGAAGAGGGCCAAGAGCGCTTTCAAACGGTGTAAGATTGAAGGAAAACCGTCAAGAAATGGGGGAGATATGATATAAAAAAACATATGGTGTGACTCAGCTTTATGTTTACGGGCAGGATCAAGTGCATGCAGTGCTAAACGGTTAACATGTCGAGAATTGTCTCAGAAAGAGCTATCAAATGATTCTATATTCAAGGGAATCCGTCAAGAAATGGCTGAGATATGACCACATCTTTACTTGCCTTGTGCCCAGACCCTACCTGGCTTCCAGTCATGCAACCACTACTCCCCAACTCTGTAATATGTAAAATAAGCATTGGAAATGCCTAAATAATGCAGGGGAGCTAGACTCGAGGCAGGGGGCTCACATATGCATTAGTACTGTGGTGGTGCCTATTAAAATCGGCTATAGCCAGCTATGTGGCTGCTTTGTAGCCAAACAATCGGCTACGGCTATTGAGCTATAGCCGAAAACCGGCTCCGGTGACTTAGCTTAGCCAGGTACACTCCATTTGAAGCACCGTCTCCACATCATCTCCTGTACAAATATCGTACAAAATATCGAT
>JAEBUS010000023.1:0-203453 GCA_023014475.1 Amanita pallidorosea | reverse complement strand
ATCGATATTTTGTACGATATTTGTACAGGAGATGATGTGGAGACGGTGCTTCAAATGGAGTGTACCTGGCTAAGCTAAGTCACCGGAGCCGGTTTTCGGCTATAGCTCAATAGCCGTAGCCGATTGTTTGGCTACAAAGCAGCCACATAGCTGGCTATAGCCGATTTTAATAGGCACCACCACAGTACTAATGCATATGTGAGCCCCCTGCCTCGAGTCTAGCTCCCCTGCATTATTTAGGCATTTCCAATGCTTATTTTACATATTACAGAGTTGGGGAGTAGTGGTTGCATGACTGGAAGCCAGGTAGGGTCTGGGCACAAGGCAAGTAAAGATGTGGTCATATCTCAGCCATTTCTTGACGGATTCCCTTGAATATAGAATCATTTGATAGCTCTTTCTGAGACAATTCTCGACATGTTAACCGTTTAGCACTGCATGCACTTGATCCTGCCCGTAAACATAAAGCTGAGTCACACCATATGTTTTTTTATATCATATCTCCCCCATTTCTTGACGGTTTTCCTTCAATCTTACACCGTTTGAAAGCGCTCTTGGCCCTCTTCCTTGTCGCATTAACCGCTTGATGCGGCGCACTTTCGCACTTTCGTTATTCATCAATCTTTCATTCACATTGTATTTTACATGCTAGTGGGCTCATATCTCACTCATCCATGGTCGGTTTCACTCAAAGTATGTTGTATTTATAAGCATTTTCTCTGCACCTAGGAAATCTGATGCATTGCAAACACTTTTGGCCAGGATGGGTAATTAAAGCAATGAGACATAATGATACCTAGCCTATTTTATCACAGTCCACTCATAACTTGAAATTCCAAGGGAAACTACTTTATATATGTGTATTTGATAGAATTACATGCAAAACTGGACCTACAAGACTAAAGAACAGGAAAACCCAGTACCTGAGTATACAGATTTGTGAATAACAAGAAAATGAATGTGCAGCGTATAGAGCAGTCACTGCGCTGAGAACGACAGTAGGAGGCGCTTTTAAACGATACAGGAATAAAGAAAACCATCGAGAAATGACTGAGATATGGTGAAAACGGTTTTGATGGAGAGATTGATAGAAAACAAAAGAACAAAGGCATGCTGCATCAAGCGGTTAATGCGACAAGGAAGAGGGTCAAGAGCGCTTGCACACGGTGTAAGATTGAAGGAAAACCGTCAAGAAATGGGGGAGATATGATATAAAACACATGGTGTGACTCAGCTTTATGTTTACGGGCGGGATCAAGCGCGCGCGGTGCCAAACGGTTAATACGTCGAGAACGGTCTCAGAAGGAGCTATCGAATGATTCTATATTCAAGGGAAGCCGTCAAGAAATGGCCGAGATATGACCAAATCTTTACTCACCTTGTGCCCAGACCCTACCCTGGCTTCCCATCATGCAGCCAGTGCTCTCCAACCTTCTTTGTTGGAAAAGTGAGTACTTGATGTAACAGTTGCTGCTTCATCAGTTAAAAGATCACTATGTGCAATAGAGTGTTGAAAGCACCTAGCTAGGGGTGCTAACACAGAGCTTAAATATGAGGTCAGACTTTCATGTCTGGCTCAGGCCTTTTGCACAGTGGTTAAAGTGACTTCAACATTCTTGAGGCAAGGGATATGTAAATAAGAGCTTCAAAAACACCTACAATGCCTGAGGAGGCATTACCTGGGGTGGGGTGTTGAAGTCACTTTAACCACTGTGCAAAAGGCCTGAGCCAGACATGAAAGTCTGACCTCATATTTAAGCTCTGTGTAGCACCCCCCAGCTAGGTGCTTTCAACACTCTATTGCACATAGTGATCTTTAACTGATGTGTTGAAACGGATGTAATCCGTTACACACACAATGTGTTCCGCACCGTGGGAAACATCTCGGATCTATCCGATCTTATCTCGGATGGGACCGATCTTATCTAATCTGTCATATAATCAATGTTTGTATATGTGGACATAATTATAGAGTTCACTGCTATTAATATCTTGACAGATATTATAGAGTTAGACAGATATTATAGAGTTTGACATGTGTCAAACTCAGACAATAGCGCACCATGTGCATGACTGTGCAAAGCTGTGTTCCACACAGCTATTGACACAGCAATGACTGTGCATTAGCAAGCACAATAGAAATGATCAGTCAGCGCTACTAATATCGCTGACATCAGACCAGTAGATAGACTGTATAAATACCTCAGTACTTAGACGTCAATCTACATCCTCTGCTCTACTAAGTGATCGCTCTACAGCGGACTTAAGTGACTACTACAGCTACCAGTAAGTGTTAACTTACTCAGCTCTACTATTCTGCTGCGCTCCTGTCGGTTGTTGCTTCGACAGGTTATGGGCCCCATCTGCTCGCAGACCTGATGGCTGACCTATGACATCATTTCGCTTATAAGCGAAGTGGCTGTGCGCACCATGCTGTCATCGCACAGGAGATAGCATCACCCGCTTTTGGTACTCACCAAACAGGAAATTAGGTTTGTTAGTAGTGCCCGTAGCTGTACAATATTGTAATCACCGTCATGATTGCTGACGTAACCCCGGGAACTCACCGGTAATATGAGTATGCCTCGATCTTGACAGAGATCTGCAGGCACCACCTGGAGAGGTGTGAGAATAATACTTAGTATGGCAAACTATACCAGCCCCGGGTTTCTGTGTTACCCCGGTCAATACCAAAACCATAATTCCGGATCTGTTGATTTTATCCAGATCTGGGCCGGATGGTGAATTCCGGCTTATCAACATTCTCCGGATTTAGGGCCGTCTATGACGGATAAAGATCGGATCGGGTTCTGTCCCGTCCCCCGATCAAAAGGCTTCGCGCCCCCTATTGGCCGTGAATAATTAAGCGCTTATATCAATATATGGGTTTTCGTCCCATTGTTCCGATTATATTATGTAATTATTCTGTATAAGGGTCGTGCTGCTTGGACCTTGTTCCATGGTACATGCAGACCAGCGGCAGGCACGAGCTTAGCTTCCTGCTTAGAAATAGGATTGCTCCTTAGCGGCACTAGTACATTTCTAAAAATAGTTACATAGTGATGGATTTTCGCTGTCAGGGAATTTGATGGAGCCCTGAAGCACTCCTGAAAAGGCTGGATCCCTTTTCTGGCGATGAATTGAGAAGCCAAAAGCGAGTCTCAAGTCTCTGTCATGGGATCTATCTGTGTCCCATAACCGGAAGTCATGACAAAAAGCGCCAGCCTCTGCTATATTTAGAAAGTAGAGCTGACACACTTTTTTCAGACTTCAAACCAAACCAAACCAACTCTCACCATATTTTTTTATATTTTTGAAATATATAAAATGTCTTTTGTCAACAACGTTGCCTCTTCCTCCTCCGCCGCCGCCATTGCCAAATCTGGCAATAACTTGTCCTCTTCCCCGTCTTCTGCCAAATCTGCAATTCTGCCGGTTTTGGCAATCCAGTTTGGCAACCCTGCCAACTCCGGCAACTCTGTGGTCTCCACAGATCCGTTTTTAAGTTCCAAATCTGGGAACTCTGGTTGGAAGATTGGGTATGGGATCTTTTCCCTGAAGACGTAATTGATGTTGATGTTGTCACCAACAATGTCAACAGGCCTTTCTTTGGCTTAGAAGCTGATAAAAAAGGCAAGAAGGTGATTGCCCAATTTAAATTAGGCAAAATCACCACGTCAATACCTTACGCAAGCGCGATGTTGGCCATCAGGCCAAAATATCCGCTCGCCTAGCTCCACATCTCCGGCAATCCCGGAGACCCCTAAAGTGAAGACTCCGTCTTCACTCCCTTCCTTACGCACACCGTCCTCATCATCCTCCCTGTTATCAAACAGGAATCTGTAACCCGCCTCTTGGTAGCCTATGGATACCAGTGTCTCACAAAAAGAGCGCGGGGAAAACACGAGTTACAGGCAGTGGGCCAAATCAAAGCATTGACTCAGATACTAGACAACAGCGTCTAGAGGACAGTCAATTAGAGTTGGCCCAACGTCGTGAGGCACGAGAGAAAGCGGCGCTGGCCCGCTACCAAAGACAGCAACAGGATCACATGCGCAAAATGGCGCATGATATAGGGAAATCGACTCGTCGATTCAGGCAGATTCGGGAAAAATATGTAAACCCGAATCCAGTGCAATTTGGCACTGAACCCCTGTTCAAATCTGAACAGGTAAGGCCAACACCTTTCCCACGTCTAGGCAATGTGGAGAATAGGTCCCCTGTTCCTGTGCCTGGACCATCTAGGTCCAATTTTGCAGCCATTGCTAAAAATGGCTTGAAAAATGTGCGTGGTCCCCTTAGACTCCAAAAGGCGAATAATCCTAATTTGGTATATTCCCTACCTGTTGAAGAACAGGAAAGAAGACATGAGCAGTGGCTCAAGTTGTTTGGAGCAAGGATGGTTACCGATGCGTCGAAGTGGGAGATTGACCCGCTTCCGGTACCATCCTCTGGGGGAACCAGGAAGGAGAGACGCAAGGAGACATGATGGGAAACCATCATATAAAGATATTAAGGAGTGGCAAGCAATTGCCAAAACCTTTGTAAATATGGGCATCATGCCTAATAAATTCGTGTAGTCAAACAAAGACGAAGTGACTCCACCATTCACTATAAAAGACTACGAGAATTACATGATGCACATGATCTAGTGGAGGACGCTCGAATCATGATGAGTAATCATCAAGATACAATCAAAGATATAGCTGGCACTGTTAAAAAGTAGTAAAAACATGTGATGTCTTGATGAGTCATAATGACAAGTTAAGACATGATCTCAAAGAAACACATGAGATCATCGAATCACAAGAACAGGCCAACTTTAAAGAGCGTATAGATCATATACGAAAAAATACAAAGGTTAAACTTGCATTAATAAATTGCAAAAAGAGGTGGATGAGCAAAGAATTTGTGCAGAAAATGCAGAATCTTGGCTCTCCAAGGAATCTGACGAACAAAAATTGGCTCATGAAAGAAAAGAGCCAAGAAACAACGTCAGAAGGAAAATTGGTTAAAATTGAAAACCGATAATATCCAAATCACTGCTAGATCAAAAGAACCTAGAAATAGAATTCCTACTCATGATGAGTTAAAGGAATCAAAGGATCAAACCTTTGAAGATCTACTTTATGGTTCTGATAATTCTCATTGGGAGTTATCTGATGATGAGAATGAAACATTCCTAGCTGCTCAAAAGGATCACCCATTAGAGAAGGGTGAATTCATTAGAATACAATCAACGAATAGAGTGTTGACTCACACACATCAGAAACCTATCTGGAAAAAGACCAGGTTTCTGCTATTTGGCAGCAGTTAAATTAAGAGCACTGCCTAAATATGTGTGGAAGGCATATCCTACTATTAAGAGAGATGTCTGAAATGAGCCATAGTCTTCGTAAAGACGTTGGCTTCACTCTAGTTGAGCAGCAGAATGGGCATTTCCATCTCACATTGTCCACAAAAGGAAAATATGGCTGGGCAAATATTGATAAAATTGCTCAAACAAATAAAGCCATTATCCTGTTGGTGTGGACAACAGTGACAAGGATAGAGTTCCCATATTAAAAGGTTCCAGTAATTGGAATACTTGGGAATGATTAATGAAGGCTATGCTCCAATCAAAATCTGTATGGCAATATGTGAATGGAGGCATTACACATAATGTATATACAGCTGCAGACCAGGAAAAAATGAATGCACCCAGTGTAACAGCTGTACAAGTGTCAGCACTTAGCCAGAAATGGAAGTTACACTTAGAGTGGCTAGAAAATGACAATAAAGCAAATGCTTAATATCACTCCATTTGCCCAGTTCTCTTAAGTTATATACAAAAGAGACGTCAAAAGCCACCTGGGATGCACTTGTTGCTGCATTTGCAAAGCCTGGAGCAGTAGCCGTATTTAATATTTATAAAAAGACAAAAAACTTGGGAATTCTCGAAAGGGAAAAGTCCTGCAGAATCAGTCCATGAATTAATGGAACTCTGGGCTGAAATGGATCAGAATGGAAAGAAATTCGATGATGATTTCCAATATATGGAAGTCTTAGATCGATTACCATCATCCTGGGATTCATTCAAGACTTATGTCCTCCTTAAAATGACACTAGAGAGACTAAGTTAAAAGATCTCATTCCTGAGATAGAGAATGAATGGCAGCGTCGTAAAGCTGACTCAGGAAATCCATCTGCAATTTGTTCAAAGGAGTGGGAACAAATTCTCTAAAGGCAAAAAACCTTATAAGAACCTGGATTTACACCAGGGTAAATATGCCTAAAGGGAAATATGTCCCAAATAATGCGCAAGCAGGTCTAGTAATAGACCTGCTTATGTACCTCCTGGAAACAAAAGAGGACCTAACTGGGAGTCTAATAAGCAACATAGAGATAATAGGAAGAGAAACTTAATCTCCTATCTATGGCTGCTAATGCTCCTGGAAATTATCCAAGAGGGTAAAGCGGATCTTAGAAAATTCGCTAACATGGTATATTTGATAACCATGATATGGAAGTGGATGATCCACAACCTTCTCTTCAAAATTGGCCGATAGAATCGGACCAAACATTAACAAAGTCGATTCTGAAACATTAAAAATAATAAAAAGAATCAAAGATCTTAAAGGAAAAGGAAAAGATCTTATAGAAGAAGACTTTGTTGATGCATCTATACCTATAGCTAGGATAGATGATGAAGAAATTTCTCATAATGAGAAAGGAGTTGAGGAAAAATCTATTAATGAAATAGATAACGGTTATAGGACGAGTATGTTCTTCTCACTAACCAGGAACAAGTACTGATTATAAATCAGATATGATCCTGAAGAAACCTACAATGAATACTAATGATGATGACTTCTATGCAGATGATGGAAGAATGTAACCATCATAGAAATCACCATAGTAATGGTAAGTTTGTAGGTAGCAGATGTAAAAGTAGCCTAATAGCTGCTAATGTAATGAAATCTGCACTGTATAAAAGTGAGAATTTAGAACAAGAATATTGGATTATAGACTCTGGTGCATCTGTGCACATTACTAATAACAAAAATGATTTTGTTGAGTATAATCCATATTCTGAACCTGAAGAAATAAAAACAGCAGATTCTAAATCAGCTGCTCTTATATTAGGTCAAGGAACCATGTTCCTCACCTTTAAAAATCCCAAAGGACAGAGACATACCGCTAAATTGGAAGTGTGTTATATGCCAAAAGCTTCTCATAAACTTATTTCATCGGGACAATTAAAAATCGCTGGTTACGTTGAATCATCTAACAGTGATCAGACAGTATTTTCTTATAAAGGAAATAATTCAATAATTGCTAGACCTAAAAATCAGTTTGAACCGATTCATTGGGCAGAAGTGATTATTGATAAAAGAATGAACAAATTAGTCAACTTGGCTGATTTTACTACCTGGCATAATCGTATGGCTCATGCAAACAAAAATGTAATTAAAAATATGAGCCAAAATACTGAAGGTTTTGATAGTAAAATCAAAATACCTTCAGATATCCCTATTTGTTCAGGATGTGCACAAGGAAAGATGCATAATAAATCTTATCCGACTTCACAAACTCGTTCAAAACAACCCTTAGAGTTGTTACATGCTGATTTGCTTGAATTTCCACAAGAATCATACCATCGTAAAAAATGGTGTTTAATGATTCTTGATGACTGTTCTTCTATGCCTTCTTGGCATTCCTACGATCAAAATCAGAAACGTTTCAAAACTTTAAAGACTTTGTTACACTGTTTGAAAATCAAACAGGAAGAAAAGTCAGACGTTTCAGATCGGATCGAGGGGAGAGTTTAAATCAAATGAATTTGATCTATTCTTAAAGCAAAAAGGCATATTACGTGAACAAAGTGCACCATACATCCACCAACAAAATGGTCGTGCAGAAAGATTAAATAATACCATATTGGAAAAAGCAGAAAGTATGAGACTCCATGCACAATGTCCAAAATTGTGGTGGGAGTTTGCAATGGAAACTGCTATCCATACATATAATCGCACACCATTAAAAAGAACAAAATGGATGACTCCATATGAAAATTTATATAACAAAAAGCCAGAAGTTCATTACTTTAAAACATTTGGATGTTTAGCATGGGTTTTCTTACCAAAAGAAATTAGACCAAATAAGCTTACGCCAAGAGCTGAAGCCATGACATTCATTGGATATGAAAATGGCTCAAAAGCTTATAAATTCATGCGAAACAATAACTCCATATTTGTTGGTGTTCAATCATTATTTGATGAACATATATTTCCTAGAGCCAAAATAGAAGGCCAAAATGAGAGACTATTTAAACGTCCACCAGGTATTGAAACTTGGGATAATGAAGAAGGACAAGAATCTGATTCCAATTCCCACATACACCATGGTCGTCACTCATATGATAGTGACAGTGATGATGATACTCCCAAGGATAAAAGAAACAATTATTATCATAAAAATCATGATACTACATTTGATGAAACAGCAGTCCATCTTGTGATAATGATAATGATAAAGGGCTACCAGATTCAGATATGACTCCTGATAAGGAAAATCAGGATAATATAGAACCAAATCTGAATCGGACAATTACACCTCCTGAACGAACAACAAATATCCCCAAAGATCGACATGGAGATAAACGTTCAGAGAAAGGAAAATCTAGACGAGATGAGAGATTTGATGAAACTCTCAGAAGGACTTCCCGAATTAAAAAACCAAAATTCTTGTCTGACAATTTTTATGGACGAGAAAATCCCATTCAGACAGAAAAAGAATCTAAGTCAGAATGGGAGAAAAGAGTTTTTGGGAAAGGCAAAGGAAGGCTTAGACCTATCCTTAGTCCTTCAACTTCACGAAAAGCACTAGAAAATCCATTAAAACAAATAGAAATGGATTTACAAATGGATGAACCTTCTAGTTCAGGATCAGAAACAGACAATTATAAAACTCCGTCTAATTCTGGATCTGACAAAGAAGAATCAGAAAAGAAATCAGACCAATTTCAGGTGGTGAATCTATTCCAGATTTGAACCAACCAAAGTCTGATGATGAAGATCCATTTGGTGATTCAAGTGAAGATGAGATAAATAAACATCTCAGATCTAAATCACCTAGTGACAATCTCGTCAACTTTATACATAAATTGCATAAAGAAGGAGGAAATAAATTTGTTAACTACCTTCTATCAAAAGCCATAAGTCCAAATTATTCCAAAAATGTGGATCAATGGACATATAGAGATGCATATAAATTAAAAGCATCTAATCCCAAAGAATGGGATGAATGGCATAATGCAATGACAGAAGAAATTAAAGCCCTTCAAGACCGTGACGTATGGGAATTAGTACCATGTCCTAAAAACAGAAAACCTGTGAAATGTAGATGGGTTTATGCTGTTAAAAGCGATGGTCGAAAACGTGCTCGACTAGTTGCTAAAGGATTTTCACAAATACCTGGAGTTGATTATGATGATACATTCTCACCAGTTGCACGATTTGAAACTGTGAGACTCCTCATGGCTACAGCAGCGCTAGAAAATTGGGAAATTGAAGCGCTAGATGTAAAGACAGCGTTCCTATATGGAGACTTAGAAGAAAACATATATATGGAACAGCCAGAAGGATTTATCATCAAAGGACAAGAGCACAAAGTCTATAAGCTCAAAAAGGCCTTATATGGATTGAAACAAGCTTCTCTAGCTTGGAACAAAAAAGCAAATGAAAGTCTACGAGAATTAGGCTTTGGACGATGTCTTACAGACACAGGAGTCTATGTTTGCTATAGACAAAAATCAATAATAGTAGCAATACTATATGTTGATGATGTGTTATTCATGGGTGATAATAGAAAATTACTCATGGAAATAAAACACAAATTCATGACTAAATGGGAATGTAGAGATTTAGGACCCATTTCTGAATATCTTGGAATGAAAATAGTCCGAGATAGGAAAAGAAAATTGATAACCCTTGATCAAATTAACTATGCAAAGAAAATAGTTAAAAGATTTGGTCAAGAAGATTCTAAACCTGTTCGCACACCATTACCAGCAGGATACATACCTACAGCAAATGAAGGTTCTGCAACTCCTCAAGAAAGGAGTTACTATCAATCAATTATTGGATCCTTATTATATCTTACACTTGGCACAAGATATGATATTACTCAAGCAGTAATCATGATGTCACAATTCATGGTTAATCCTTCAAAAGAACATATTACTAAAGCTTTATATATCATTAAATATGTTAATTCCACTATAAATGGAAAAATAACATATGATGGCTTTAACAAAGAAGGACTTAATGCTTATGCTGATGCTGATTGGGCTGGTGACCAAATCACACACAAATCAGTAACGGGTAATCTAGTTCTATTAGCAGGAGCTCCAATTAGCTGGATTTCAAGAAAACAAAAAACAGTTGCTTTGTCATCCACTGAAGCTGAATACATGAGCTTGTCAGATTGTTCTAGACAAATCATGTGGATTAAATCCTTATTCAAAGAAATGGGATTTAATGTTGGAGCTATTGATCTTAATGTTGATAATAGAGGATCAATATTCTTGGCAAAGAATCCAGCTCAAGAACATAGAACAAAACATATTGATATTCGTTATCATTATGTTAGAGAACGTGTTGAGGATAAAGATATCAACATTCAATATGTTCCCACAAATAATCAATTAGCTGATATCTTAACAAAAAATTTGACTTGGCAAAAGTTCAAAGAGTTAAGAGATAAAATTGGCATTGAGATCCTTAATGAGGGGGAGTGTTGAAACGGATGTAATCCGTTACACACACGATGTGTTCCGCACTGTGGGAAACATCTCGGATCTATCCGATCTTATCTTGGATGGGACCGATCTTATCTAATCTGTCATATAATCAATGTTTGTATATGTGGACATAATTATAGAGTTCACTGCTATTAATATCTTGACAGATATTATAGAGTTAGACAGATATTATAGAGTTTGACATGTGTCAAACTCAGACAATAGCGCACCATGTGCATGACTGTGCAAAGCTGTGTTCCACACAGCTATTGACACAGCAATGACTGTGCATTAGCAAGCACAATAGAAATGATCAGTCAGCGCTACTAATATCGCTGACATCAGACCAGTAGATAGACTGTATAAATACCTCAGTACTTAGACGTCAATCTACATCCTCTGCTCTACTAAGTGATCGCTCTACAGCGGACTTAAGTAACTACTACAGCTACCAGTAAGTGTTAACTTACTCAGCTCTACTATTCTGCTGCGCTCCTGTCGGTTGTTGCTTCGACAAACGGATGGGGCTGGTGAATGAAAAACAAAAATACAACCGGATCAGGGTACGTATATGCGCATTTTCTGTCTCCTGAAGTCTAAAATGTTGCGTATATGCAGAAAACGGTCCAAGATTATACTACAAAAATGCTTGACAAGACAAAGCACATCAGCGCTCAAGACGATCTCACTATATGCAGAGTAATCGGATTTGTAAGTAACAACTAGATGTAATTGGTTCCGTTTTATTTACTTCGTCAAAGGTTAACAATAAATTTCCCGAGTTGAAGATTTTCCACCGTGGTTGGCCGATACGAGAATTGATTCGACAATATCTCTCGAATTCTGTCAGCTATGACAAGAAACAACAAGATGAGCTTGCTACATGGAACAAACGGGGACATGGCCATGAGAATAAGAAGCTTCGAAAGCTCGTTAACAGTGAGTTGGTCCAATAATGCATTTATTGTTATATTAAGTACTTGCCCAGCTGCGTACTGCAGTGACTCGGAACAGCCCGAACACAAATGCCAAATATTTGACGAGTCTGGCGACAGCGACCATGAAGATGAGTGCGTTGATATTATCTTGCCATTACTCTGCTGATCATGCTGATACAGAGATGATAATGATGGCGATACTGCAGTTGGAAGTCCCTGTGACGAGACTGAGATTCAAGAGGTATTCAAAACAAATGGGTGGCCCTATCCCCTCGATTTCTCGTCACTCCCGAAACGAATCATCGCGCTATCAGCACAATTATTGGTCTTCTTTAATTCGCCAAAAGACCTCCATGGTCATTTCATCTTCAAGCGTCTTGAAATGTTTCTTCAGGACAGGCATATACTGATGGGAAAGTTAGAACTCACCAATGCACCTGCAACGTTAACCACAAACTCAATTCCGGGATAGTACGTGATTTTATTTTTCTTCTAGGATGATTTTAATAGTATCTTGAGCTACGGCGAACGAGGCCGTCATATAATAGAAGGTGTACTCACATACATGTTCCCACCAGTCAATGTCCCTGGTGACGCCTTCAAGCCGCTTCAGCTCTGTTCCTTCACACACTATTTCCTGGTTCCCTACGTCGCAACCTGCCTCATTGCTGATGATCTCACCCAGACCACAGATGAAGCATACTCCGTTATGCTTGACAGCGCAGAATTTGGCTACAGCTCCTTCAAATGTGATGACGACAATGATGATGAATGTGATGACATTCTTGTCCTTGCACTGAGAAGTCTCAAAGCAAATCAAAGAAAGGCCAGCGCACCAACTCGTCTTGATTGTGAGGTAAGTGCGCCAACTGAGTTTTATATGTTTCTTCAGCCGCTTCTTCACAGGGTCGACCATTGCCATGCCCAACAAACAAGAAGGTCGCAAATGCATTGGCAAGCCAGCAACGGGTATGTATCTAAACATTGGAATCATGATATGTCTGACAGCTGCCCATTAGTCCACATATAACACAAGGTCGCAGATGCACAACACTCTAGCTTAGTCATGTAGTAATACCACCTACATTAATACTAATGATTCTAATTGTGAATTGAGATCCTTGCCTTGAAAATCAACTCTTTACATGACTGCATATCAAATGCCTTGTGTCTGAACTTCATAACCATATTGACTTGAAATTCAATGTTGGATGTTTCATTTCACACCCCATGGTGTCTGAAATTCATGTGAAAATGAGACGTTCAACTTCCATGTTTCAAGCTCCGGGGAGTTGAATTGCAACTGCTCGGAAATTGAATTTCACCTACTCAGTACTTGGTTTCCATGATCTCAAGAAGGTGCTAATAAAGCACTGACTACATTGAAAAGGAAACTTTCTCCACTTTTTTTTCACATGCTTTAATTCCCACAGTGCCTGGTGCACGCATAGTATTTGCTATGGGTTTCATTGCATTCCCCAAGGTGAAGGGCACAATGATGTCTTTTCAGCAATGATTACTCGGTGGCCCAAAGCACCAAAGTGAGTAATATATGATTTTGCATGCGCACTGGGCCCTTATTGTATGACCCGTGAACCTGACTTTTTTTCAGATACCATCTTTGTTGTGGATGATTTCCATGCAAAGGGTCATTCAAAATGCTCAGCAGCGTCATTTCTTAAAACATATGCTAAACTGGATCCTCGCCTATTGAAGATTAATTCAAGCGCAGCTGAGTGTGGCAATGGAGGGATTGCCCGGATCCGTAAATCTGTTATATGACGCAGGGCAGAGCAATCTTATATACCAAAATATTTATTTCAATTTGGAATCGCATGTTGATCCGCAAGCAGTTGGATATGTACTGAATACTTTTGTAATACTATACATATGTCAGAGCAAGCATCACAGGTGGGAGCAAGTAATCGCGTCCATAGATCATGGGTGGCATGTGGTGCTCAGTGACCACAGGTGGTAGATGTAGCGACAGAGGGAGCAGTGTTGTCCAGAAAGAAGATAGTGGGTGGGGATGGTATTGAGAAACCATGGGTGATATGGTGAGTGGTGGTGTCCAGAGACTTTGGGCAGGTGGGCATGGTATTGAGAGACCATGGGCGCATGGGGAGCAGTGGTGCCCAGAGACCATGGGCGAGTAGTTGTGGTATTGAGAGACCATGGGCAATATAGTAAGCGGTGGTGTCAAGAGACCGTGGGTGGTGAGTGGGGGTGGTATTGAGAGACCATGGGCGACATGGCGAGTGGTGGTGTCCAGAGACTGCGGGCAGGTGGGCACGGTATTGAAAGACCATGGGCGGCATGGCAAGTGGTGGTGTCCAGAGACCGCGGGCAGGTGTGCACGGTATTGAGAAACCATGGGCGACATGGCAAGTGGTGGTGTCCAGAGACCACGGGCAGGTGGGCACGGTATTGAGAAACCATGGGCGACATGGCGAGTGGTGGTGTCCAGAGACCGCGGGCAGGTGGGCATGGTATTGGAAGACCATGGGCGCATGGCAGGCAGTGGTGCCCAGAGACCATGGGCAAGTAGTTGTGGTATTGAGAGACCATGGGCAATATAGTAAGCGGTGGTGTCCAGAGACTGCGGGCAGGTGGGTACGGTATTGAAAGACCATGGGCGCATGGCAGGCAGTGGTGCCCAGAGACTGTGGGCGAGTGGTTGTGGTATTGAGAGACCATGGGCAACATAGCGAGTGGTGGTGTCCAGAGACCATGGCTGTCGGTTGGCATAGTATTGATGGACCATGGGTGACATGGCAAGCAGTGGTGTCCAGAGACCATGACGCAATAGAAACCACAGGTGGCAGACAGTCGTGGATTCAAAAACCAAGGGCGACATAGCGAGTGGTATTGAGAGACCACAGAGGCAGGCCTGCACCGGTATCAAGAAACCGCTTGGCGGCATAGAGGAGGTCACGTGTTCCATTGCACAACCATCCGTTCCTTCTTTTGTATGGCATTATAGTCTTACTCCCGCTTGCGCGGCAGCACCCACAACAAGCTTTGGGTGGTGTGCATCAGATGTTCCGTTTCATCTCGGGAGGATACTACGACAAGAAAAGACATGCTCATTATATAGAGAATACATGCTCATTATAGATAGAATACACGTTCATTCATTACGGAAGACATGGACGACTTTTGTTGGTTTTCATGGATGAGGTTAGTTGATAATCATTTCTTCTTTTGAATGTGCAAAAACTAAGGATGCACATGCCAGTGCAGGAAGTGTGGGAAACCATTTCAACTACGGAAATTAAAGTCGTGTTCGACATGTCACAAGAAATACAAACCATGCTCAAGAAGTAAGCAGCCATATCCGTGTCTGGTAAGGTTGAGCAGTCCTGAAGTAACACATCCTGACAGCCCCAATGTCGCGGAAGAGGAGATGACCGACATTGTGATTGAACAACATGTTGGATAAGTGTCCATCGGATGTCACTAACAGACGCAGTCGGATTTGGATAAATACCATGAGAAGAACACCAGCAATACAAAGTTGGTCTAGAACTCTTGTCAACCAAATGTACGAAATCCATCAAATCAAACCTGTTCATCACGAACAAAATTATGGACAAACGTAAAGATTCCAAGAATTGCTGACAATCCGATGCGACAGGAAATCTAAATCCAAGAGCATTGCCAACAAACCTAAGATCATCAAGTGTGACATTCGAAGCATTGTAAAGCAATGTGACTTCCTGGAGCACGACGCGAGTGATCTGAATTTGATTAACACCACTTGTCCAGCGAACACATTCAGCCCCACTTCGATGACAACACATACCATAGACAATGTGGAAGGTCAAAAAATTTCGGATTTTAGCAATAGAATGACCTGACAAAGATAAACCATGAGCAAGTCCTAACTGTTCAAGTTGGCTGTAGGAACAACATATAATATCATTTGGAGAGTGAGAAAAAAATTTTGCAATTTCGTTACATTGATGCGCGGCTGAAGATAAAAACCTCCTCATGGTCGGAGGTCATTGACGTCTCAGGTGAAGATGCGGGATCATGAAAATCTATCGATGGAAGCACTAAAAGAAAGATAATCAAACCTAAACCGTACCCCCAAAAATTTTTTGAAAGTAACTGACCGGATTGCAAGACGCTCTCCATATTGTCGGTGAAGGTGCGCTCGCCACAGGAAGAGGTAATACACAAGTCTTGACGTGAGCCAAGTCCATTAACATCTGCAAGAAAAACAGCCATGTATAAGGATCGTTCTCTGCAGCTGAAAGTGGGTAAATAAATACCGATGACATGGGATGAAGCACTAGCAGTATGTGATAATACTGTCTGTGAGACAGGAGCGGACTCCTGCACATCCTGAAGAACTGTCCAGAAAAATACGTGAATCAATCATCCTCTGACTGTAGCTTAAGGGAAATAAACAATCACCAGCATCAGTGGACAATGCATTAGTCAAGAACATGTTCTCGTGTGAACCACTTCCCCAGCATGGACAATGCTGGGCATGGAATCACAACTTGTATATTGTATGCCGAACCCATCACTCCTGGCACAGAAACAAGACAGTGAAAGTCTCATATGGAATGGTACTCACTGTCAGACATACATGGTCTCCTGCTCTTGCTGCTGAAAACCGGGGTTGTGCAGCCACGCAAACCAATCTTGGCCCAAAACCAGATCTTCGCTATGAACACCATCCAATAAAAGAAGTGACAAGGTGAAAACTGTCCGTCCTATGGGCGCAGAAACAAAAGCTCTGAATCCACGAGGGAGCGACACCACAGCTTGGAAAGTAGGCGATACGGTCGATGTTTGTGCCAAAAAATCAAGTCGTGTGGTAGCACGTAAACCGTTCACTGAAAAAATGGATGTGAACTCCATAAAGATGGCGGAAGACAGATAATGACAGAAACGAAATGAAACAACTGTGTCACTATGGGCAAACGAGGGAATTTAGTCACGTGCAAGTCACATGTAGAGATATTATAGTCTTACGCCCGCTTGCGCGGCAGCACCCGCAACGAGTTTTGGGTGGCGTGCGTCAGATGTTCCGTTTCATCTCGGGAGGATACTACGACAAGAAGAGACATGCTCATTATAGATAGAATACACGTTCATTCATTATGGAAGACATGGACGACTTTTGTCGTTTTTCGTGGATGAGGTTAGTCGATAATCATTTCAGCGGCAAGTTTGCCCTCGGGATTTTTTCCTTTACCTGAAGCTCGGGTTGTGACTCCTCCGCTGCCGTGCGTTTTTTTGTTTGCTTTGTGAGTGGGTGGTGCGGAGGAGGACTAAATTTGATTAACGGTTTATGTGGTGGTATATGGCAAGAGATCTGCTATTTACCGGTTCTAATGTGTCCTCAGTGTCAGGCTTTTTGTCGAAACATTTCAATTGTTCTTCGTCGTCGTGATGTTCTTCTTGCACGAAATTGTCTGTATTGGGTTCAACGAAGCGCATTGTTCGTTCGTGCACGTCTTTGTTTGAAGTGGCGACAACTTTGGCGCGGTCGGCGTATATTTGATAAATCTGATGTGTGTTAGAGGTTTTATGAACGTCTGAAAGAGAGTGTGACCTTTTTTTCTTTGTTTCCGGTTGCGATGGTGAAAGTATGCAATGTGACTCGCATGAGGACGACTGTGCCTGTGCGTAATTTATCGTATTCTTCCCAGGGAGGAATGAGGTTATTGTTGATGTCGACGAAGTTTCTTTGTTTCAATTTTGCATGTTTGTGTTTGAACAGTGGCCCGCCGTAGTCGGGGAGGAGATGCAGCTCATATGACGCCCCAAGTTTTATGTCTTTCATGAGTTGATGAGCAGTTTGGACAGTTTGTTATGATCATGTACATACCATTTTGATCAGGAATGTTTGGCGTAGGTCCATCATTGGCCGGTTGCAACGAAGTCAAAGGAGCGCTGACTGAAATGCGAGACGTCTGTTTTCCTCTCGGCCTTTTTCTATTAACAGAGGTGGTTACAGATCTGTCGGGAACAATATATTTGGGACCACAGTAAATGCAGATTAAGTTTGGTGCTGCGTCTGGATTAGAATGTCGTAGCCATTCCAGCGCGTCGATGTTATCCTTTGAAATGCTTGTCGGCGGTATGATAAAACATCGACATGGAACTTTTACCTGGTTGTTGTCGAGTTCTTGTTGTTTGTCTGCGATACGTATGTCGTTCAATACTGTTAATTGATAATTGAAAAGGTGTTCCAGGTTCTTCAGTGCGTCGGTAGGACATTTAAGCATGAGGACGTCCTTTACTTTCATGTCATCGTATATTAATGTATAATTCTGGATGCAAGTAAGTATGGAGACACCGTTTGTCAAAGGAGTGAGACGTACGGGGGGGCATCCAATGTAATGATTCCCTGACGCTTGGTGCAGAGTTCCGAGAGACTTGTGGGCAATCTCGCCAAAGATCCATGTGGAGAAGACAATTGTTTTTCCGTTGTGAGCGTTTCTTTCTTTGAAGCCCTTCCTCCCATCCCATTCAAAGTTGGTACCATATTCAACTCCTGCTAGCGCGCGTTTTTGCAGGTTGCTGATATTTCTGACCATTCGGTCATATTCTCCGGACTGGACGCGAGTTTGGTAGAAGTCAGGAGGAGAAGATGACATGTTTGCAGAAATGGGCGGTTGGTCTTTCTTGGGGTGTGCTATCGAGGTTAAATAAGTTGATGGTGCCAAGGGATTTTGAGTTTTTAGGGTCGGACAAATGCAGCATGTTGACAATTTCACAGTCGACGTTGACGGAGTATGTGTTATTCTTTTTTTGAAATCATGACGCATAGAAGTCGTCGGTGTGACGTATGATGTAGTCACACGTCCAATGTTTGCGTTGGACTTTTTTTTTCCTCAGCGTTTGCGGACAGGATACTGTCATCCGATGGGGGATGTGATGTAATCATTTGAATTGTGTCTTCCTTTTCATCTGAAACTTTTATCGTTTTTATAGGGTGGCAATTTGTGGATCCAGCATCGAGTATTCCGTCCATCTGTGCCTAGCATAGTTTGGTTTTCTAAGCATGCATTATTTCAGAACAATTGCGGATGATTTCTCGTGTGGCTTATTGGCGAACATGATTCGCAATGATAGCATACGTTTTTTCTCATTTTAGATGTTGATCCGGGGTTTTAATTCATTACGCAGCATTACTTCGACGCTCTGCTGTATGCCGAGAATTGTAGTAAAGCTTTGGTTGTGCCTGTCCCATTGTGTGCAAACGATGTAGATCGCCTTTGGGATTATTCTGTATGGCTTGCTCCTGGCCGTCATGATCTTATTCGGGAAAAGCGGTTTAATTATGACGGTGACGACGACCAGAAAATCCATTGTATTGCAGTTTACGTTCATCAAGTGGCACTGACTGAAGATTTCTGCAATAACCTGTTGACTCGGGGGTCGGATAGTTGGTTGGGGAATGTTCTTGTAGTTCGGACGAACAATTCATGGCCTATTGGTTTGGTGTTAGACAGTGATTTAATTTTGCGCGTTCTGAGACGGAAATGATGTGTTGAATTATGAATTTTTTGTTCAAAGAAGATATAGGATTGAATTTGAAGTGCAGAAAGATATGTACAAAATGATTATAACACAAGGATGCGAATTCAATGAAGAGCGGTGGTTAGGTTAGCTGTAGTGCTGTCAATGAGGAGTCGAGGTGCCAAGCATCAGGTTTTTCTTTTTTTAGGAACGTGAACATGCATATTTTCCTCATCTTCAGATGATGCGGGTGACTGTGTCTGAAATAGAGAGTTCATTTCCAACTCTGTGTATTTATGTTGTAAATCATGAAGTGTTTTGGTGATGATCATGCGTTCCTGCATGTCGCATGTGTATGTCAATATTGTTTTAAGGCTGTGATATTGCAGACGGTCTTGTTCTTTTTGAGAATCTTCAGACATTTGACATCTGATTTTTTTGAAGGGAAATGGTCGCAGAATCAAAAGGTCTCGCAAGCATCATACGTGCGAAATCATGACGTATGGTGTCTCTGTACCACGGCATGAAGCCAAGTCAATTATGGCATGATCCAGTGTTTGCCCTTGTGCTTTGTGAGCCGTCATGGCGAATGCGGGAATTAAGGGTACTTGTGTTCTTCTGAATGAGATGGACTGTTTTGATTTCGACCCACAATAAGTAACGGAAATTGTGTCGGGGATGATCGGATATTCATGACTGTTTAAACCTGGAATCTGGGGGGAGCTGGCGGTTGGTATGTGGATGATACAATACGTTATTAAACGTTCTCCGTTATTGAGGTGAGTGTAATGAATGGCCCGAATGGTTCCTATCGTTCCGTTGACGATGCCTCCGTGAACATTGATGTTTGTTGTGACCATGACAGGCATCCCAATGACTAGAGGTAAACGTCCTAACCTTCCGTTTGTTTTTCCGGAATGAAGAAGCTGGATAATTTGAAGAAAGGTTGGGTTGGTTATGTCTTCGCTGTTCTTTGTATCTTTAGCCCAATACATGTGCAGGACTTGTTTGGTTTTATCTGCAAACACGTCTGCAAGTTGGTGATTAATTGCATCTTTAGATGTGTTGTCTGTGACAATGACTGGAGAGACATCTTCAGGTTTAGGATTCCATTGATCAATTCCGTTTGTCGCGCTGACAATTCTGGTTTGTAATAAATAATAATCTGACGCATCACATTCTCCAATGCGAAGGTGGTTAAGTAAAGTGACGAAGCATTCATTTTCTTGCCCGGATTGGCGGTTGATGCGATGCAATACAATAACGGTTGTTATGGACAGCCAAAGAAGTTTTCCTTTCAGTTTTTCTTGTTTCTTTTGTGATGTTGAATTCTTTGCAGGGTTTATATATGCGTATAATCTGGTCTCAGTAACTGGCGGTAATTGTGCCATGTCACCTGCAAAAATGACACTGATCCCTCCAAAGGGTTTCTTTTTCCCTGTTGCTAGACTCAATGTGGTGCTTATTTTGAAGAGAAACTCGCAACTGATCATAGACACTTCGTCTATGAAAAGGTAATCAACTCCTGTCCAGATATACATTAGATCTTCAATATCAGATGTGTTTTTCTGGTTTTGACTGTTTTTGATGTTAGTGAGGTTGAGTGCTGAGTGGAGGGTAAGTCCTGAAACATTGTTTGCAGCTATTCCCATGTAGGATGTAACGCAAAACCGTCTCGTTTCCTGTCTGAGCTGGAAAAAGTGTCGTAACGCATTAATAACTTGTGATTTTCCAGATCCTGCCGGACCAGATATCACCATTGTCAGAGGATTTATTCCTGTTTCTTTTGATAGGGCATGATTGGCAACAATGTGGAAGGCTCGTGCTTGCTTCACATTTAGGGTCCAGTAGGTGTTGACGATTGTGCAAATGTTTTCATCTGTAATTTGGTGACTTGTAAGGGACTCAGTGCGATATAAATTGTTCAAGTTTTCGGTTGGAAGGGAATTGTCGTTTGTATCAATCTGATGTATGCCAGTTATGTTATCTGTACTGCCAGTGATATTGATTGCATTGAGAGTAGCTGTGTCTTTTTGTTGCAGACTCAGTTTTAATTCTTTTTTGCGAGAAGCGTAGATCTTTTTCCACTCTCTGACATGATCACTTGCATCTTCAGATGCCAGAAGTACTCTGTTTGAGTTAAACTGACAGACGACGGGCACGTGTTCAGAAGTCAACGAACGCGCCAGTCTTGACGCAGTCAAACATTCGGCAATATTAGGTTCAGAATGACTGTGTTGATGTAGGACGTCCTTCAGAAGGGTGTCATGTTGTTTATCCAGGTGGTCCAGAGCGACGCTTTCAGCGGCGGCAGAAATGTCCATTTGGACGCGAAGATAATCGTCATGGTTGTTTGAAATAGGGTTAAATAGTGATTCCCTATGACAGGAACGCCGCTTCTCACAATTGCGATCACGACTGTCTTGACACTCATGAAGGAATTGTAGATTGTTCATGATTTCGTAATGTTCGAAGACCAACATTTCTGTTACAGACGATGCCCTCGTCGTAGTTCGCTCTAAGTCAACAACAACAAGCAGAGTCTTGGTCCGCTCCCAATCACTGGACAAAGAGTCTAGACGCTAAGTCAAACGATGACGAAGGTCGTTGAGAACGGTGAAGAAGAAGGGCGTTGAGTTCAATCGAGGTTGAGAGCAAAACTCATCTAAGTTGGAACTGAGGTTACTCTAGGATACATGGGGTTTATATACAGTTGAAGAACAAAGGAAACCGTAAAAGGGATAAAGCTGTAGTTACTCGAGAAAGGAAATGTGAAAGTAGCTACAAAAGGAGATAGCGTCCAGGCTGTACACTGCACAGTAATGATGGATGTGAAACGGTAAGACGGAACGAAAAGAGAACTGTAACATTACCCCCTTCATATGCGAGAAGTCGCCGACTTCTACCATGAATTTGTCCAACTGTGGTCTTGCCTGGATTCCAGCCAACTGATGATGTTGCCGATGTCTTTATCGGCAGTCTCTACTCGCCACTGTAGACTTTGAACTGCCCGTTGTAATTGTTTTGCTTGGGCAAGCATCGCGTCTCGTTCCTTGTAGGTAAGGGTGTGCAGGTCGGTGGTGAGAGTGAGGGCGGTGATGAAATCAAGTGGCTCGGAAAATAGGTTGAAGTAGGTGACCAGGGTAGCAAGGTTGTCGCTGACGTTGTTGAGCATGGCATTGCAAGGGCGGGTGACGACGGGTGGAATGGGGGCGATAGGAATGGTAATGGTGTCGGCCAGTTCTGCTGGATGTTCATGAAGTTCGGGGAGGTCTGCGAACTCAAAATCGTCGATGGTAATGGTAGTATTAACAAAAACCACGAGGGGGAGGTCCTGGGCAGTGGCGAGGAAGGGCAAGAGGACGGCGGCGGGTTCAACATAACAATGGCCACATGCGGTGACCAGGAGGGCAAAGGCGAAGGCGATGAGGTAGGCGACGGTGGTGAAGATGGCGGGCATGATATAACAAATGTGTTGGGGAATCCGGTGCACTGTAAAGCGTCCTTTTATGTTCAATTAAACACTTCGTCATCATAATTGACAATCAGGAGTTCTTCTTCCGAAAATTGGTAAGATGACACGGGCGCTCTGATGGTGGGAATGTATTCGAGTTCTCCATCAGATTCTTCTGATTCGCTCAATTCATTCCTGGTAACGGTGGAAACCTCGTTCTCATGCTCGGTATCTGAGATAGGGTGATTGTCTTGTGTGACGGTTTGTTCCGGTGCATCAGGGATAACCGGGTCGTCAACAAATGCGTTCAGGAAATCCAGGCTGTCCATTGCGTCGTTGAAATTGGCTTGTGCATTTGGGACATGCCGATCAGCAACCCAGCGGTATATTTCGATTTCTTTGCCAGCGCGTTTTAGCTCCTGAACGAAGACATATTTTTCAGGTTTTCCCTTCGAAGGGCCATTTCAGCGTACACCTCGTATCTGTGATTCAAAGGTATGTTGGGTGATGGAAGGTATGATCTGGCTTCGGGATAATATGGTAATTCTTCAGGATCAAATGTAAGATCCATGTATTTTGGGAGATAATGAAGGCGAGCATTAAATGGGAATTCTACATGTCCTTGTGGATGTTTTAAGTGTCCGGTGGTTAGTCTTGAGGCTCTAGGTGCAGTTTGTCGGACTGCTCGTGTCTGGATGATTTTAGAGAATTGTGGTAATCCTAACAGAGATGTTGGAGGGCGATAGATAGGAATTTTAATGATCCGTCCTCGGAATCTTTCGTAGAGTTTTGGAGAATATCGTCCTCGAGTAGAACAGTATTTCTTCATATATCGGATATTTTGTTTAAGGATTTGGCGGTTATGATAGCAAGACATGGGTATTTTACAACTGTCTTCTCTGTTTATATGCCTGCAAGATATCCGCAGCATTGCCTAAATTGCGTTCTGGTTCCCAGGAATTGTCATTCGGACCGTAGTTTTTCCATTTAACCAAATATTGGTATCCTGCTCCACGCTTTCGGTGTGCAAGAACCGCTTCAACTTCAAACTCTTCTTGTCCGTTTACAAGGTCAGGAGGTGGGGCTGTGAAATTTGGTCCATGTGTTTCAGTCTCCTTATATGGCATAAGGAGTGATGTGTGAAAGACTGGATGAATGCGCCATTGTTTCGGAAGTTTGAGCCTATACGTTACTGGTCCTAAGACTTGCTCAATGGGAAAGGGTCCTTCTCGTTTCGGCGCTAGCTTCCTGGACTGGTATGGGATATTAAGATTTCTGTTTTCAAGCCAAACTTTGTCTCCTATTTCGAATTTGATTGACTTGTCTTTAATTCGTCTAGCCACCATTTGTCTAGCTAATTCATGCGCAGTGAGTGCCTCTTCCCTAGCCTTTCATAGTAACTGTAGCCGTTCTTCTGCTGCTGGTGTCGTCATTTTCTGCGCCGCAGTAGGTAGTGCCACAGGGTTTGTTCCATACATAAGTTGGAAAGGCGATGCTTTAACTGAATCATGATGGCAGTTATTATGGGCAAATTCAGCGATTGGTAATAGTTGTTTCCAAGTGTGCGCTTCATTTGCACAGAATATTCGAAGATAGACTTCTAATTCTTGATTAACTCATTCCGTTTCTCCATCGGTTTGCGGATGGTAGGTGGTGCTCATTCTGTGATTGATTCCTAGTGTCTTTCAGATCTCCTGGAAGACTTTGGCTGAGAATTGTGGTCCTCAATTGGAAATAAGTATGTCAGGTAGACCAAAGCGTTTGAATATTTCGGAGATATAAAGGTCTGCCGTTCCTAATGCGTCTATGGTTTTCTTGCAAGGAGTAAGAATTACCCCCTTCGTAAGACCATGGTCCACCGTGACCAAAATCGAGTCAAACCCATCAGAAATAGGGAGATCAGTGATGAAATCCAGGGTAACTTGTTGAAATGGCCGAGTTGCCTTAGATCCAATTGGTAGGAGGGCCAGGGTGTTGGGGTGTGTGTTCACTTTCATTTGCTGACACGTAGCGCAGCCTGTAATCCACTCTTTGACATGTTTATACATTCCTGGCCACCAGTAATCTCGTTGTAACAGTTCTAACATTTTCAAGCGTCCAGGGTGTCCGGAAGTAGGCGATTCATGAACTGTTTTAATAATACTCGTGCGAAGTGTTCTGAGGTCAGGGATATACGCCCTGTCAATGTATCGAATGATGCCGTCGACAAACGCCCAATCCTGGAGTTTGGATTTAATAGGCGGAGCGCGTTGCGTTTCTATGACTTTGATGATGGATTTTCCAAAGCTGTCAAGTGACGTAGCATCTCGGATTTTCTGTGCGAGGTCTGTAGCGATAAGGCGAATAAACTTGTTATTAGGTAACATGATAACATCGTCCAGTATATCGTCGTCTTTCATATGATCAGGACGGCGGGATAATGCATCTGCTTCAAACATTTTCGTTCCTGGTACGTGCTCTATCTTCAGGTCAAATTCCGATAGCATCATAGACCAACAAGCTTGTCAAGGTGTTAACCGTTGCGGGGTTCTATAGAATGAAAGGTTTTTGTGATCGCAATGGACTATAATTGGATGCGGAGATCCATGCAGCAAATGTCGCCATGCTTGTAAACCTTTAATAATAGCCAGTAGTTCTCGGTCATAGATTTGGTAATTCTGTTCTGTTGTGGTTAAGGCGTGTGATATAAAGCCACAAGGATGGAGGGATCCGGAGGCGTCGGCTTGTTCAATACTGCTCCAGTGGCTTTATTGGAGGCGTCCGTTTGTAGGATGAATGGCCTTGTGGGGTCTGGCATGTGTAGGACTGGCATTGACGAAAACTTTTGTTTTAATTCATTGAAAGCCATCTGACAATCAAGCGTCCAACTGAAGGTTAAACCTTTCTTAGTTAAGTCTGTCAACGGTTTTGCTATAGCAGCAAAGTTGCCGATAAATCGTCTATAGAAATTTCCGAATCCAAGGAAAGATCTAACTTGTTTGACCATTGTGGGGGTTGGCCAATCTCTGATACCGGCGAGTTTTACAGGGTCCATTTGAATATGACCGGGCGTAATGACCATACCCAGGAATTCGACTTCTTGAACGCAAAATTTGCACTTTTCTAGCTTCAAAAATAGGTCTTTCTCCTGTAAGCGCTCTAAGACTTTTTCGGTTCGTTTCTGTATTTCGTCTTTCATTTTCCCACAGATCAGAATGTTGTCCATGTAGATAATGAGCCATCCTTCATTAATCATGTCCTGGAAGTATTCGTTCATCATGGTCTGAAACGTCGAGGGCGAATTGCAAAGGCCAAAGAACATTACTGTTGGTTCATACAACCCTCGGTTTGTAATAAAGGCCGCTTTCCATTCATCGCCTTCTTTAATTCGGACGTTGTTGTATCCCCAGCGCAAATCAAGTTTAGTGTAATAGTTCGTGCCTTCTAATTTCGTCATTAGGTCTGAGACTAGGGGTAATGGATAGGCGTTTTTGATCGTCCATTCATTAAGGTAACGATAATCTTGGCAGGGTCTAAGAGTGCCGCTTTCTTTCTTTGAAACGAAGAAAAATGGTGATGCCTGTGGTGATTTGGACGGTCAGATGTATCCCTTGTCTAATTGCTCTTTAATCCATTCGTCGAGCGTTGATTGTTCTTTCAGTGATAATGGGTAGATCTTGCTAACTTTCGGTGTAAATCCAGTTTTGAGTTCAATCGCATGGTCCCATGGACGTGATGATGGGAAACGCTCCGATGCTTTTTTCTCGAAGGTAGACTGCCAGGGAAGGTACTCAGGTGGTAAGACAGTTGGCTTTTCGTCGTGTTTTGCTTGGTGTTCAAATGCTTGTGACGCCGATGTTTTTACTCTTATCCAATATTCGTCTTCTCCCCATTGTTGAGTATCTAGCGCCATGCGCCAAATAGGTTTGTCATTTTTTGAATCATCATCTATCTGGAGGGTTTTCTTTCGCCAATCAATAGTCGGGTTATGCTTTTCCAACCATGGTATTCCGAAGATGATTTCTTGATCCCCTAAATTTGTGATCCATAACCAATTGTCATATGGTTTTCCGTTGATAGAATAGGTAAGATGAGGTCGATGCGTGATCATGCCATTTTGATTAATAGTTCCGTCAGCGTTCTTGACTTTAATTGGTTGCTTTAGTTTTTCTTTTGGCCAATCTTTTGATATGCGTTTGTCAATGAAGTTTCCTTCTGCTCCACAATCAATAAGGGCAGATATTTCAGCGGGTTTATCGTTCGTTTGCACATTGATCGAAATCCGTTTATTATCATTGGATTGTATGATTACAGAGTCGAGTGCTAACTGTTCAACTTTATGGAGGCGTCAACCGCTTTCTGGCGTCTCCTTCTTAAAAACCCTCTGTTTCAAGTTCTTGGAGGGTATTCTCACGTTCCTCATCTGGGAGTGCTTTCAATAGTGCCCTAATACGTTGGGCAGTTGATTCTTCTGAGGTCGTTTCCTCAATAGTCCTAATGGTGCGATTTTGTGGAGGAGATGGTTTGTTGGGTGTTCCCATTGTTTGGGCAATCCCTGGATATGTGTCCCTGAGTTCCACATCGGAAACACTTGCCGGTTTTCCGATATTCCTCCTTTTGGACATCTGAAAGGCGTCCAGTAGTTATGGCATTGACCCCTTTTGATCCGGATGCTGAGTTTCTCAAGTTTCGGTTGAATTTGAAATGTCTCTCCATGTTTCCTGATCCAGAGGATCGGTTCATCAGTTTCAGGGTCTCCCAAGCATTGTGTAATCGCTCCGCAGCATCATCGGCTGTTTCCATGTTGGTAACTGCAGGGTTTTCGATGATTTTTGCTGCGACTGATGCTGGGAGTCCTTTACAAAAATAGATTCGCTGCGCCATGAACCCTGTGATTCCAGTTGACTGAATAAGCGATCGGAACTTCTGAATATAAGTGGGGATATCAATATCTCCACCCACTTTCACTTTATCTAGATCATTCAGGGTCCTGGCTGCGGTGTCTGATTCGCCCCAATCGGCTAAGAATCGCTTTTTGAAACTGCTGTAGCTATCCCAAGAGAGCGTTGTTCCTTCTTCCTTTTTCTTTCCTTTGTCTGTAGTCGTCTCATCCAATTCCTCTCAGATATTGGATTTCCAATTGTCTAATTCCTCTCCTAAGTGTAGGAAAACGTATTTGATTTTCTTCTTGGCAGTGGTAAATCGTTCCTCATCTAGATCAAAGGTGTCATCAAACGCATAGATGAAATGTTTCGCTTTGGATCGTTGTCCTTTGAATTTCTCAATGGAGATTCCCTTTATCCTTTTTGGGGATGTTTCCTTTTCGTCTGCCATATTCTTCTTTGTTTCGGTTTCAGGTTCCTGTTTCGGTTCTGTTGCTTGTTTCGAGCTTTCTCCTTGTTTCGGCTCGTTGTCAAAATCTAGATCCAGTTTGATCTGCTGTTGTTCCTTGTATTCATTCCACTTGGCAAGAGTAGATTCCTCGAGTGCGGAGAAGACTCCGTCGGTTAGATCCTCAGTGTCTCGAAATTTGTGCCACCAAGTGAGTTCTGGTTCTTTGTTTGGTGGGAAGAATAATCGGCTATCTGAATTGTTTTCTTCGTTATGCCAATTAATCCAAGTCTCTGCTGGTAATTCTTCGTCAGGGTTTCCTTCTCTGTATTCTCCTTCGAAGAAACTTTCTGGGACTCGCTGGTTCTTTTTCTTAGTGGTTGAAACGTAGTACCACCCTTCGTTTGTTGTGGAAGGATAGACTTCCCTTCGTCCAAGGTACAGTGACTCGAAAAACCCTTTCAATGTTGGCAGCTTTGAGAGTAAATGATTTCTACCTCATCATATAAAAATGGGATAAATATAGGAAATTCAGGGTAGGCCTTCCACCATGTAAGCATTATGTAATAAATCACATTTTACATAATACCCCATTTTAGATGAGATATAAATAGTTCAATAAGGCTACCTCATTGAAAGGGTTTTTTTGCAGGCAACTCTAGTACTTAGTATAACCACCTTTTGCCCTTAAAAACTGCTTCAACCCTCCTGGGCATACTTTCAATTAACTTTTGGCACTCCTCTGCTGGTATTTTGTCCCATTCAACTTGTATCCTTTCCCACAACTCATTGATTCCCCTTGCTGGCTCCTCATACTCCCCTAACTTCCTCTTGAGGTGACTCCACAGATGTTCAATAGGATTTAAGTCTGGGGATTGTGCAGGCCATGTGAGTACCTGCATATGATGATCTTGGAACCACTCCTTGGCCTTCCTGCAGGTATGCTTTGGGTCATTGTCTTGCTGAAATATGATGTTGTCAGCAGTAACACCATAGAAGTTCATGGTAGCTTGGAGCTCATCATCCAGAATTGAGATGTAAAGGTCACCATCCATCCTTCCATCAATCTTGGTTGCATATCCCACTCCTTCCCAAGTCATGCAACCCCAAATCATGACTGAGCCTCCCCATACTTCATTGTTCCCTCCACCAGTCTCTCACTCAGGTTCTCCCCACTCCTCTTCCATGCCCATTTCCTTCCATCTGACCCTAACCTGTTGATTTTGGTTTCATCTGACCATATTACCCTCTTCCAGTCATCCACAGTCCAGTACTGGTGGGCTAGAGCAAAGTCCTGCCTGGCCTGCATGTGCTTCTTGGATAAGAATGGTCTCTTCTGTTTCACCACTGCCTTCATGCCCATCTTCTTCAAGTGATTTCTGACTGTCTGTGGAGAGAGAGGTTGGCTGATAATGGTAGAAAGGGATTTTGCAATGGCTGTGGCTGTCTCTGCCCTTCTGGAGCTGATGAGATGGGTGGCATGACGGAGATTGGTAGGGGAAAGCTTTTTAGGACGACCTCCAATGGATTTGAGAGGTGAGAACAATGCTTGGTGCGAAGTCTGGAGATGGTACTGAGGCTGTAGCCAGTGGTAGAAGCAATATGAGAGGCTGTGTGGCCAGCATCAAGTAGAGAGAGGATATGCTGCTGTTTGGTTTGTGAAAGGGTGTGCATGATGGTTATGGAACTGATTAAAGGTCAAAAATAATGTTATCCACTTGCATTCAACATGGTCACATGATATGGTTCAATATTGTCAACAAAGTCATGTGATCCAGCCCTCTGGCACTTTGGCAAAAAAACCCTTTCAATGAGGTATGTCAACAAAGCCATTTTTATCTCATCAAAAAACAGTGCTTATGTAACATGTGATTTATTACATAATGCTGATATGGTAGAGGATCTACCCTGATTTTTTGATATTTCTCTCAACTTTATCTGATGAGGTATAAATCATTTGTTCCTGAAGCTGGCAACATTGAAAGGGTTTTTTGAGTCACTGTAGTACTTTTGCCTATAACGAACGGAGTCGTTTGGCGGTCTGATCTGGGAGGTTTGGGTCTCAATGGTGTCTGGCTAGTGACGAAGCACTGAGCGATTCCTGAGTTCCAACTTGTGTTACGGACGATGCCCTCGTCGTAGTTTGCTCTAAGTCAACAACAACAAGCAGAGTCTCGGTCCGCTCCCAATCACTGGACAAAGAGTCTAGATGCTAAGTCAAACGATGACGAAGGTCGTTGAGAACGGTGAAGAAGAAGGGCGTTGAGTTCAATCGAGGTTGAGAGCAAAACTTGTCTAAGTTGGAACTGAGGTTACTCTAGGATACATGGGGTTTATATACAGTTGAAGAACAAAGGAAACCGTAAAAGGGATAAAGCTGTAGTTACTCGAGAAAGGAAATGTGAAAGTAGCTACAAAAGGAGATAGCGTCCAGGCTGTACACTGCGCAGTAATGATGGATGTGAAATGGTAAGATGGAACGAAAAGAGAACTGTAACAATTTCTGACTGCATAAACTGTTCGTATGCGTCAACCCATGTCAAGAAATTTTCTTTCAAATCAGAAGGTGATGTCCATGGTTTAAACATAATTAGCATCGTCCGACAGTAATCGTCGTACGAGTCTGGACGATCTCGACGAGGGATTGGAGGACCACAAGGTATTAATGTGTATTTTGATTGTGGATTTAGAATCCGTACTGAGTGTGTGCTATAAGATGGGTGCGCGGATTTAAATGACATTCTTAACTCAGACAAAGTTTGTAAAAAGAATTTTTCCGAGAATGAAAAATCTTCCGTATCTGATTCGTTGTCGTCACTACTGCCACCAGTGTGTACAGAATTGTCGTCCATTTCAAACGTGTCATTATTTTCATTGGTGTCATTGTCAATGGAGCGGACTGTGCCTCCGCGAACAACATCTGTGAAGGATAAAAAATCCCATAAGCATAAGTCTTTCATTATGGATGGCCGGTAGATGTAATCAGCGACCTGATTCATTTTAGGAATTAAGCACCCGTTTTCGTCCGTGTCGACAGTGACAAAGTCATTGCATCAAACCACAGGATTCGACAGCAAGTCGTTTTCAACGCAGTTCAAATCACTATGCACAGTGTCTTCGGAAACACGTGCTTGAGGTGTGTGAGAATAAATGGTTGTTTGTGGATAAGCAGTGTCATCAGGTAATTGAGGATTGACGTTGTTGGTGGATGACGGAGGGGCGCGTTGTATGTCGTCGTTTTGGAGACAGTAGAGCACGTACACATCGTACATTTTCCAATAACAATTTTTGAAATGTTGGTTTGAATAATGATCTCCGTTCTCAAGCAGGTATGACGCGACCTGTTGTGCGGAAAGTTCTTGGAGAGATATGATTGCGTTCGCACTTTTTAGAAGCATTCGATGTGCACGATCATTATTATCCTCACATATCTCACCATAATCATTCAAGCGCTTCAACGCAAGTTCAAGGGTATTGTACGTCACATGGGTTTTCAACTGTGTCTTGGAGATGTAATTAGTAATGTAGTATAAGACAGCTAGTGCGGAATAACCTGAGCCTATGAACTTGATGTCCATGTTGCAGCGAAGAAGCTCAAGCATTGTTGGGTTGTATTGATTGACCATTCCGTCCAGACGTTGAAATGTGATTTCACCAGAGGAACGGTCAACTGAAGTCTTTTCGATGATGCAGTCTTCGTCCAGTTGGAACCGGCATTTTTTTTCATTGGAGGGAGAGTTTTTATAACATCCCGAGTTGTGTACGTGCCTTTGACATTGGTTGCCTAAGTTGAATAAATCCTTCCGCTGTCGCAACTGGTATGCATCTCGGTTTTCACCATCAAACAAGAAAACTGGTCGCACAGCGCAAGGGTGATGATGTGAAGATGTGACACCATCCACGTCACCCAGGTCATTTACAACAGCAGTGGATATGTTTTCTTCAAGGTATGAAATCAATTTGCGTTTGAACGGACCGTCAGGCTCAGTTAACAGGTGGTTACGAATAACAGTCGGACTCAATCCACCTTCCAGCCAAAGGAGCATGTGACAATGAAGAGACCCTCATCCCTGCGCCTCCACAATTCCGTAGTAACCTTTTGTGACACCTAACAAGCTAGGACGTATTATATCATCGGAGTCCATTTCACCATTTCGCAGGATGACGGCATAGAACGATCTTATGTAGATGTCAAAGAATTGTGCAGCCAAAACAGGATCTTTCGAAATTAAAATTGATTGTTGGAAATAATTAGGGACTTGCGTTGGAAGTAAGTGGTTAATATCTATTTCCTCACCTGCTAGTAATTTCACCAGCGGATTATAAACATCAGCCGGATTTATTGTCAAAAAAAAGCTTGGAGGACCAAGAGACGCAATAAGTGCCCGAATTTCATTTCTCATTGTAACACGAGCAGCGCCTGAATCCATGACAGTGGAATTAATCAAACGGATATCTTGCATTAAGTTGAGTACGTTTTTTTCATCCTCTCGATCAAAATGGGAATTGCCATGTTCAAGCTCATCTGCAACTCGACAAATTGTCTCCGGTTGTAATTGTGCGTACGCTTGAGCCTTTGATTGAAAGGAAGAGCGGCTCACTCTCATTGACGTTTGATGCATGACTTCTTTACATTGTAAGATGTTGAAAACCGAGAACATGAAAGAAGGGTGTTCTCTGAAGCGAGAATCAACAACGTTTAAATAATGGCGTGCAAGGGTTTTCATGGAAATTGCAGGATGACGTTTTGGGTCGTCAAAACCACCCTGTCCAAATGGAAATAATGTAGGATAAAGAGACGGAAAAAGATTTGGATTGTGGTATTCTCTTTCAGGTGTGGGTGAATGACCGTACATAAAAAATGCTTTCTTCTTTCTGAGATGCCGGAGCGCAGCAGCACGCATTTCCTCAGGATATGCAGCGTCATCAAGATCAGAGATAATCACGTTTTCAAATGGAATATCAATATATTCTGACTCATTGATATCCGGCGTTGGATCAGGTGTGTATGAGGAAACACAAGCAGTTGTTAAACTGTCATCGTCAGAGTATTTGATATGATAAGGCAAACCCCCTTGACGTTCGATCGAATCTAAAACAGCATGATTTAATAAAACTGAACAGTACAAAGGATTATTTTCCTGCAACCATATTAAGGCGCGTCTCACAATGTTGGCTCGTACAATGAGAGGTTTAGCGTGTTCACGTATCCAGAAAAGAGAGGGTTTATTAGAACCAATGAACAAGACACAAATAGGTGTCAGGATTTCCTCTATCGTTGGTGGAATTAAGGTCGCGACTTTTCTTGTATCCTGTTGATGAAATATTGTATGCCCTTTATATCCACGCTGATTGCAGCCTGTGCCTCGAATCACTTGCAACTGCACCATAATACAACGTGAACGGCACAAAGAAATCATATTCTCCTCAACGGGAGATAAATTTCGTAAAATGTCTGGAATCGTACCCAAAAGAAGAGCGTTCGCCAATGCAAATTTAGGCATACGGTCATTCAGCAATGATTTGTGACAATCTTGGCATAAAGTGATTTGTGCGTCCGACACAGAGGTGCCAATGACACCTCTATGATCCAAAAAACAGTTACGGATAATACTTGTTAACGATGTCTGGGTCGGCGCACGATTTGACCAAATGTCTGAATCTGGGATTTCCAAAACACTAAAGTCAAATTCTGCAGGAGAAACAACAACAAATTTGTGGTCACTGAATTTTATACAACAGGAGGCACACACGTTATGGAAAGTGCACAACCGTATCAAGTCTTGTTCGAACGAGGCCTTGATCTCCTCCTTTAAGGTGGAGGGAGCAGAGACAGGCCACGTATTACGAACGTAATTCAAATTTGAAACGGATTTTCCAGAAGGAATCAATCTAAGCACAGAGAAATAAATTGATCTCCCTCGTCGTAGACCGAAAATGTAGCTCCTAAGTGCATTTTGTATTTGAGAGCGGGACATGCCAGTGCAGGAAGTGTGGGAAACCATTTCAACTATGGAAATTAAAGTTGTGTTCGACATGTCACGAGAAATACAAACCATGCTCAAGAAGTAAGCAGCCATATCTGCGTCTGGTAAGGTTGAGCAATCCTGAAGTAACACATCCTGACAGCCCCAATGTCGCGGAAGAGGAGATGACCGACATTGTGATTGAACGACATGTTGGATAAGTGTACTTCGGATGTCGCTAACGGACGCAGTCGGATTAGGGTAAATACCATGAGAAGAACACCAGCAATACAAAGTCGGTCTAGAACTCTTGTCAACCAAACGTACGAAATCCATCAAATCAAACCTGTTCAACACGAACGAAATTATGGACGAACGTAAAAAATTCCAAGAATTGCTGACAATCCGATGCGACAGGAAATCTAAATCCAAGAGCATTGCCAACAAACCTAAGATCATCAAGTGTGACATTCGAAGCATTGTAAAGCAATGTGACTTCCTGGAGCACGACGCGAGTGATCTGAATTTGATCAACACCACTTGTCCAGCGAACACATTCAGCCCCTCTTCGATGACAACACATACCTGTGGAAGGTCAAAAAACTTCGGATTTTAGCAATAGAATGACCCGACAAAGATAAACCATGAGCAAGTCCTAACTGTTCAAGTCGGCTGTAGGAACAACATATAATATCATTTGGAGAGTGAGAAAAAATTTTTGCAATTTCGTTACGCAATGCGCGGCTGAAGATAAAAACCTCCTCATGGTCGGAGGTCATCAACGTCTCAGGTGAAGACGCGGGATCATGAAAATCTATCGATGGAAGCACTAAAAGAAAGATAATCAAACCTAAACTGTACCCCCGAAATTTATTTGAAAGTAACTGACCAGATTGCGAGACGCTCTCCGTATTGTCGGTGAAGGTGCGCTCGCCGCAGGAAGAGGTAAGACACAAGTCTTGACGTGAGCCAAGTCCGTTAACATCTGCAAGAAAAACAGCCATGTATAAAGAACGTTCTTTGCGGCTGAAAGTGGGTAAATAAATACCGATGACGTGGGATGAAGCACTAGCAATATGTGATAAAACTGTCTGTGAGACAGGAGCGGACTCCTGCACATCCTGAAGAACTGTCCAGAAAAATACATGAAACAATCATATAGCTTAAGGGAAATAAACAATCACCAGCGTCAGTGGACAATGCGTTAGTCAAGAACATGTTCTCGTGTGAACCACTTCCCCCAGCATGGACAACGCTGGGCATGGAATCACGACTTGTATATTGTAGGCTGAACCCATCACTCCTGGCACAGAAACAAGACAGTGAAAGTCTCGTACGGAATGGTACTCACTGTCAGACATACATGGTCTCCTGCCCGCTGCTGAAAACCGGGGTTGTGCAGCCGCGCAAACCAATCTTGGCCCAAAACCAGATCTTCGCTATGAACACCATCCAATAAAAGAAGTGACAAGGTGAAAACTGTCCGTCCTATGGGCGCAGAAACAAAAGCTCTGAATCCACGAGGGAGCGACACGACAGCTCGGAAAGTAGGCGATACGGTCGATGTTTGTGCCAATAAATCAAGTCGTGTGGTAGCACGGAAACCGTTCACTGAAAAAATGGATGTGAACTCCATACAGATGGCGGAAGACAGATAACGACAGAGACGAAATGAAACAACTGCGTCACTATGGACGAGGGAATTGCGCCACAATGGGCGAACGAGGGAATTTAGTCACGTGCAAGTCACATGTAGAGATATTTTAAGACGGAAAAGCTGACTGTAAGACCCTCAACCTAGGAATGACGTGTTTGCTTCGCACGTCCTGTCACTCGCTTCCTACCCCGATGGAAGTAGAAGGTCAAGAAGCGATGCAGGCGGCGGCTGCGGGCGTCCTCCAACTGGTTTCAAACCGGGGAAGCAAACCTTCATCTTACCAGTACGGTCCCTCCCTCTGGTACCGCATGGGTGGCTCCAGGGTCTAACGTCACGTTGACAAGCTGCAGAAAGCGAATGACATGCCCTGCGTCATTTGCCTCAAGCGCATTCATAACAACCCCCACCGGCTCCCTCGAGTCGTACCTCCTGGGCTCTTCACCGTCTTTGCTGACTGCATCGCGTTCGCCAACTTCGCCCACTCGTCTCTCAACGTCGACAAACCCGCCATTTTGAACTGCGTCGCCTGATTTCTTACGCAAGATACTGGAGTCGGTGTTTCTCGGGGCTCCGCGAGCGGTATTACAGCGACTTCCCACGTCGGTCAAGTTGGAACGCAGCGGAGCTGGTTCGAAAACTCCCGGCAGAGTTTTTCGATAATGTAGCGGAAGACCTGGTCCAGAACCACCCACCCGAAGCGAGTTGTTCCGGGAAATGCAGTTGTCTGAACATGATTGACGACAGATTTTACTGTTAAAGCTGACAGCCTAGCACGCGCCGACGATGGTACGCAGACGATGGTATGCAGGCACAAGCCACGATATGAGGTTTTCCTTCCCAAACGTTTAGGAGGGCGAACGTAGCGCCCCGCGCCCGTGGCCACCCACCGTTTTCTTCTTTCCACATGACACATTCAAGGTCCAACTCCGCATTTCGAAGGCGATGCCAGAGCATCGACCGACCGGCATAGGGTTGCCTCTTTCTAAATGGAGAAGAGCGCAGATCAAACATGCGGAACCGCCTCGTAGAATGAGAAAGATTACCACTTCTTCGACTGCAACGGTTGATTGGAGAGGCGGATTTCAAAAGTATACAGGCGGTGAAAACGGCCGGATAGTGAAAAGAGGGTTGGATGAGTGGCTAATGAGTAGTGAGTACCATTCTGGTGATGATTCGGCTCAGACATCGGGTTTATAAAGCGGCATAGTCTCGGTCTATTTGATGCAGCATGATGTGATGCCGACAGGATTTGCATCCTACTTAAAATCTCCGTTTTCCCTTGATGCCCGACAGTCGCATGAAACGACTTTCAATGAACTCATAAGACTGACTTTCTCTTCTAAACAGCTTGAATCAAGACACATTGTGGATACAACAAGGGATTGAATACACTCTTGGTCTTCCAGTAGTCTAGTTGCCCAACATACGTCCAAACCGCTCAACTCGGGTGATGGTGCTGGTATATATATACCTATATATACGAAGCAATGGTCAGCACGGTCTAATATGACCTAAAAATAAGATCATACCTGGACGGCGCCCATTCTCCAGTGGAGAACCTCTTAAATACCCTCGTCGTGATTGAGCCAGAGACAGTGTGAATATACTAAAAATAGCAAGTGAGGTTCAGTTTCATGTTCTGGAGGTGACTAGATAACATTGACGCACATTCCCAGAGTCAAATCGCTCTGTCGTAGTGCGGTCATGCTCGCCACTTGGTCCAATATACAGCCCAAAGGTCAGTACGCGATCAGCCTGAAAAAAACGATCATACGTGGCATAGTATAAGCACCGGCGACCAGCAGTATCCGTCAGGTATGTCATCATTAAGCTTAATCGACCAACTTCGTCATATTGGCGATAGTCTCGAATCCACTTAAACAGCAAGTGAGGTTCAGTTTTACGTTCCAGAGGCGACTCAGCATTGACATACCACTCTTGATCCAGGAGGATGAATATCTAGATAATACTGGTTATAAATGAAACGCTAAAATGGAGTTCGGCCTTGCGGTGACCGGAATGGATGCCAAGGCCCACCTGATTTGGTGGTCTATTGGTGTCATGACCATGCTCTTGAGGACTTGAAGATATATACAAGGCAAAGGTCAGCAGGCGTTTATTATGATCTGATAAAATATCATACGTGTCGTGTCTTTCCCATTGATTCACGGGGTTAAAATGGTAGGTGATAGGTTGCTGTCCCGTGACTGTCACATGTGACACATATTCTCCATCATCCAGATACGCATCTCGAATTTCCTAAAAACAGCAAGTGAGGCAAGTTCCGGGTTGACAAGATGCTGTGGGATTGACACACTGTATATCCATCACTGTAGGGAGGCTAAAGTGGAGTTTCACTTTGCATTTGTGATGATAATGCGTCGACCCACCGGAGGCTCTGCTCTAGTTTCTCCAATGCCACTCTCTCCCCCGCCAGAACTTGGTGGTGGGGCACGCTGAAAACAAGTGGGGTTCAACTCCGCATTTCGAATGACTGGAATAGATGCATCAACCCACCGGAGGTGATTGTCTCTGTGGTCCATTGCTACTTCCCCCCCAGGCTGTATACTGAAAACAAGTGGGGTTCAACTCCGCATCTCGAATGACTGGAATAGATGCCACGCATCGACCGACCATAGGATTGCCTCGCTTTTGAATGGAAAAGTGCAGTTCAGACGTGCGGATACGGTCTCATAGAATGGGAAGGATTACCAAAAGAGAATTACTCCTTCGATCAATTGGAGAGGCAGATGCCAAGAACACAAAGGCGGCGAAAACGATGATAGATGAAATACGCATAGTGAATGGAGATGGATTAGTCGGTAGTGAGTGGTGAGTGAGGACCAGCCTGGGGAGTATTCCACTTAGGCATTGGGTTTAAAATGAGACTAAGACGCGGTACAATCTCAATCGATCGTGCAATCGTTGTGATGCAACCTGATGTGGTGTCGCGGTTTTGTGCGATACAGGTATCATTTGATGGGCTTCGCAAGGAACGAATTATACATATATTTTCACTTTCCCTTGAAGCCCGTCAGTTGCATCCATGTACCGTTGCCCAGCCGGGTCAGGTCGATTTTGATTCCGAAAAGGCCAAATTTGAAGTTGTACCTGGGGTCCTGGAACCGTTGTTTGTGGAGTGTGACTCGGCCTGATCTGCTGATGTTGAAGCCCGTCAGTTGCATCCATGTCTAATGAACCTCAGGCCGAGTTCCTTTCAAACAAGGTACATTGTCGATACACCAATTGAATCTTCTAGTTGCCTAGAAGTCCAAAGAGATGACGAAATGGTCATTGTGCAATCGTTGTGATGCAGCCTGATGCGATGTTGCGGTTGTGCGATACAGGTATCATTTGATGGGCTTCGCAAGGAGCGAATTCTACATGTTTTCCCTTTCCCTTCAAGCCCATCAGTTGCATCCATGTCTAGTTGTCGGTTCATCTCAGTGAACCTCAGGCCGAGTTCCTTTCAAACAAGTTACATTGTCGATACACCAATTGAATCTTCCAGTTGCCTAGTAATCCAAGGGGATGATGAAATGATCATAAGCCTTCTGGCGGGACGATGGTAAGAGAGATCCAAATTCGTAGCCACATCACATCAGCAAAATATCAATTCCAGCTTTCGTCATTTTGGCCACTTTCGAAAGGGGAAAAAGCCACAAATGTGGTAAAAACCAACTAGTGCTTTTAAAGACAGGTCGGTTTATTTTAAAAACAGTTTTTCGAGCTATGAAAGTAGGCTCGGGAACATCGGCCATTTTCAAAGTGTTCAAAATTGTCACGCGGATTTTCAAAGCAAATCTGAAACATAATGATTGCCTTTTCTAGTACATGTTGGAAAAGCGAGTACTTGATGTAACAAGTTGCTGCTTCATCAGTTAAAGATCACTATGTGCAATAGAGTGTTGAAAGCACCTAGCTGGGGGGTGCTACACAGAGCTTAAATATGAGGTCAGACTTTCATGTCTGGCTCAGGCCTTTTGCACAGTGGTTAAAGTGACTTCAACAGTACACATCATAGGATACAATGGACGTCGCAATGCGATGTGAAACAAGTAGTAGCAACATGCAGAGAACTAGCGCCGAGTGCAAATCCGTGAGCGCTGAGCGTGGGAAAACACTGAGATTTAGAGTAGTCCATGAGCGCCAAACGTTGGTAAAACACTGAGATCCTGAGTAGAGACTGGCACTGAGCACCGAGCATAGAGGCCAACATCGAGCGGGCAAATGCTGTCGAAGCAACAACCGACAGGAGCGCAGCAGAATAGTAGAGCTGAGTAAGTTAACACTTACTGGTAGCTGTAGTAGTCACTTAAGTCCGCTGTAGAGCGATCACTTAGTAGAGCAGAGGATGTAGATTGACGTCTAAGTACTGAGGTATTTATACAGTCTATCTACTGGTCTGATGTCAGCGATATTAGTAGCGCTGACTGATCATTTCTATTGTGCTTGCTAATGCACAGTCATTGCTGTGTCAATAGCTGTGTGAAACACAGCTTTGCACAGTCATGCACATGGTGCGCTATTGTCTGAGTTTGATACATGTCAAACTCTATAATATCTGTCTAACTCTATAATATCTGTCAAGATATTAATAGCAGTGAACCCTATAATTATGTCCACATATACAAACATTGATTATATGACAGATTAGATAAGATCGGTCCCATCCAAGATAAGATCGGATAGATCCGAGATGTTTCCCACGGTGCGGAACACATCGTGTGTGTAACGGATTACATCCGTTTCAACACTCCCCCTCATTGAGGATCTCAATGCCAATTTTATCTCTTAACTCTTTGAACTTTTGCCAAGTCAAATTTTTTGTTAAGATATCAGCTAATTGATTATTTGTGGGAACATATTGAATGTTGATATCTTTATCCTCAACACGTTCTCTAACATAATGATAACGAATATCAATATGTTTGTTCTATGTTCTTGAGCTGGATTCTTTGCCAAGAATATTGATCCTCTATTATCAACATTAAGATCAATAGCTCCAACATTAAATCCCAGTTCTTTGAATAAAGATTTAATCCACATGATTTGTCTAGAACAATCTGACAAGCTCATGTATTCAGCTTCAGTGGATGACAAAGCAACTGTTTTTTGCTTTCTTGAAATCCAGCTAATTGGAGCTCCTGCTAATAGAACTAGATTACCCGTTACTGATTTGCGTGTGATTTGGTCACTAGCCCAATCAGCATCAGCATAAGCATTAAGTCCTTCTTTGTTAAAGCCATCATATGTTATTTTTCCATTTATAGTGGAATTAACATATTTAATGATATATAAGGCTTTAGTAATATGTTCTTTTGAAGGATTAACCATGAATTGTGACATCATGATTACTGCTTGAGTAATATCATATCTTGTGCCAAGTGTAAGATATAATAAGGATCCAATAATTGATTGATAGTAACTCCTTTCTTGAGGAGTTGCAGAACCTTCATTTGCTGCAGGTATGTATCCTGCTGGTAATGGTGTGCGAACAGGTTTAGAATCTTCTTGACCAAATCTTTTAACTATTTTCTTTGCATAGTTAATTTGATCAAGGGTTATCAATTTTCTTTTCCTATCTCGGACTATTTTCATTCCAAGATATTCAGAAATGGGTCCTAAATCTCTACATTCCCATTTAGTCATGAATTTGTGTTTTTTTCCATGAGTAATTTTCTATTATCACCCATGAATAACACATCATCAACATATAGTATTGCTACTATTATTGATTTTTGTCTATAGCAAACATAGACTCCTGTGTCTGTAAGACATCGTCCAAAGCCTAATTCTCGTAGACTTTCATTTGCTTTTTTGTTCCAAGCTAGAGAAGCTTGTTTCAATCCATATAAGGCCTTTTTGAGCTTATAGACTTTGTGCTCTTGTCCTTTGATGATAAATCCTTCTGGCTGTTCCATATATATGTTTTTTCTAAGTCTCCATATAGGAACGCTGTCTTTACATCTAGCGCTTCAATTTCCCAATTTTCTAGCGCTGCTGTAGCCATGAGGAGTCTCACAGTTTCAAATCGTGCAACTGGTGAGAATGTATCATCATAATCAACTCCAGGTATTTGTGAAAATCCTTTAGCAACTAGTCGAGCACGTTTTCGACCATCGCTTTTAACAGCATAAACCCATCTACATTTCACAGGTTTTCTGTTTTTAGGACATGGTACTAATTCCCATACGTCACGGTCTTGAAGGGCTTTAATTTCTTCTGTCATTGCATTATGCCATTCATCCATTCTTTGGGATTAGATGCTTTTAATTTATATGCATCTCTATATGTCCATTGATCCACATTTTTGGAATAATTTGGACTTATGGCTTTTGATAGAAGGTAGTTAACAAATTTATTTCCTCCTTCTTTATGCAATTTATGTATAAAGTTGACGAGATTGTCACTAGGTGATTTAGATCTGAGATGTTTATTTATCTCATCTTCACTTGAATCACCAAATGGATCTTCATCATCAGACTTTGGTTGGTTCAAATCTGGAATAGATTCACCACCTGAAATTGGTCTGATTTCTTTTTCTGATTCTTCTTTGTCAGATCCAGAATTAGACGGAGTTTTATAATTGTCTGTTTCTGATCCTGAACTAGAAGGTTCATCCATTTGTAAATCCATTTCTATTTGTTTTAATGGATTTTCTAGTGCTTTTCGTGAAGTTGAAGGACTAAGGATAGGTCTAAGCCTTCCTTTGCCTTTCCCAAAAACTCTTTTCTCCCATTCTGACTTAGATTCTTTTTCTGTCTGAATGGATTTTCTCGTCCATAAAAATTGTCAGACAAGAATTTTGGTTTTTTAATTCGGGAAGTCCTTCTGAGAGTTTCATCAAATCTCTCATCTCGTCTAGATTTTCCTTTCTCTGAACGTTTATCTCCATGTCGATCTTTGGGGATATTTGTTGTTCGTTCAGGAGGTGTAATTGTCCGATTCAGATTTGGTTCTATATTATCCTGATTTTCCTTATCAGGAGTCATATCTGAATCGTTAATGTTTGGTCCGATTCTATCGGCCAATTTTGAAGAGGAAGGTTGTGGATCATCCACTTCCATATCATGGTTATCAAATATAACCATGTTAGCGAATTTTCTAAGATCCGCTTTATCCCTCTTGGATAATTCTCCAGGAGCATTAGCAGCCATAGATAGGAGATTAAGTTTTCTCTTCCTATTATCTCTATGTTGCTTATTAGACTCCCAGTTAGGTCCTCTTTTGTTTCCAGGAGGTACTAAGCAGGTCTATTACTAGGACCTGCTTGCGCATTATTTGGGACATATTTCCCTTTAGGCATATTTACCCTGGGTGTAAATCCAGGTTTCTTATAAGGTTTTTGCCTTTAGAGAATTTGTTCCCACTCCTTTGAACAAAATTTGCAGATGGATTTCCTGAGTCAGCTTTACGACGCTGCCATTCATTCTCTATCTCAGGAATGAGATCTTTTAACTTAGTCTCTCCTAGTGTCATTTTAAGGAGGACATAAGTCTTGAATGAATCCCAGGATGATGGTAATCGATCTAAGACTTCCATATATTGGAAATCATCATCGAATTTCTTTCCATTCTGATCCATTTCAGCCCAGAGTTCCATTAATTCATGGACTGATTCTGCAGGACTTTTCCCTTTTGAGAATTCCCAAGTTTTTGTCTTTTTATAAATATTAAATACGGCTACTGCTCCAGCTTTGCAAATGCAGCAACAAGTGCATCCCAGGTGGCTTTTGACGTCTCTTTTGTATATAACTTAAGAGAACTGGGCAAATGGAGTGATATTAAGCCATTTGCTTTATTGTCATTTCTAGCCATTCTAAGTGTAACTTCCATTTCTGGCTAAGTGCTGACATTGTACAGCTGTTACACTGGGTGCATTCATTTTTTCTTGGTCTGCAGCTGTATATACATTATGTGTAATGCCTCCATTCACATATTGCCATACAGATTTTGATTGGAGCATAGCCTTCATTAATCGTTCCCAAGTATTCCAATTACTGGAACCTTTTAATATGGGAACTCTATCCTTGTCACTGTTGTCCACACCAACAGGATAATGGCTTTTATTTGTTTGAGCAATTTTATCAATATTTGCCCAGCCATATTTCCTTTTGTGGACAATGTGAGATGAAAATGCCCATTCTGCTGCTCAACTAGAGTGAAGCCAACATCTTTTCGAAGACTATGGCTCATTTCAGACATCTCCTTAATGGTAGGATATGCCTTCCACACAATTTTAGGCAGTGCTCTTAATTTAACTGCTGCCAAATAGCAGAACCCTGGTTTTTTCCATACAGGTTTCTGATGTGTGTGAGTCAACACTCTATTCGTTGATTGTATTCTAATGAATTCACCCTTCTCTAATGGGTGATCCTTTTGAGCAGCTAGGAATGTTTCATTCTCATCATCAGATAACTCCCAATGAGAATTATCAGAACCATAAAGTAGATCTTCAAAGGTTTGATCCTTTGATTCCTTTAACTCATCGTGAGTAGGAATTCTATTTCTAGGTTCTTTTGATCTAGCAGTGATTTGGATATTATCGGTTTTCAATTTTAACCGATTTTCCTTCTGACGTTGTTTTCTTAGCTCTTTTCTTTTCATGAGCCAATTTTTGTTTGTCAGATTCCTTGGAGAGCCAAGATTCTGCATTTTCTGCACAAATTCTTTGCTCACACCTCTTTTTGCAATTTATTAATTGCAAGTTTAACCTTTGTATTTTTCGTATATGATCTATACGCTCTTTAAAGTTGGCCTGTTCTTGTGATTCGATGATCTCATGTGTTTCTTTGAGATCATGTCTTAATTGTCATTATGACTCATCAAGACATCACATGTTTTTACTACTTTTTTTAACAGTGCCAGCTATATCTTTGATTGTATCTTGATGATTACTCATCATGATTCGAGCGTCCTCCACTAGATCATGTGCATCATGTAATTCTCGTAGTCTTTTATAGTGAATGGTGGAGTCACTTCGTCTTTGTTTGACTACACGAATTTTATTAGGCATGATGCCCATGTTTACAAAGGTTTTGGCAATTGCTTGCCACTCCTTAATATCTTTATATGATGGTTCCCATCATGTCTCCCTTGCGTCTCTCCTTCCTGGTTCCCCCAGAGGATGGTACCGGAAGCGGGTCAATCTCCCACTTCGACGCATCGGTAACCTTCCTTGCTCCAAACGACTTGAGCCACTGCTCATGTCTTCTTTCCTGTTCTTCAACAGGTAGGGAATATACCAAATTAGGATTATTCGCCTTTTGGAGTCTAAGGGGACCATGCACATTTTTCAAGCCATTTTTAGCAATGGCTGCAAAATTGGACCTAGATGGTCCAGGCACAGGAACAGGGGACCTATTCTCCACATTGCCTAGACGTGGGAAAGGTGTTGGTGGCCTTACCTGTTCAGATTTGAACAGGGGTTCAGTGCCAAATTGCACTGGATTCGGGTTTACATATTTTTCCCGAATCTGCCTGAATCGACGAGTCGATTTCCCTATATCATGCGCCATTTTGCGCATGTGATCCTGTTGCTGTCTTTGGTAGCGGGCCAGCGCTGCTTTCTCTCGTGCCTCACGACGTTGGGCCAACTCTAATTGACTGTCCTCTAGACGCTGTTGTCTAGTATCTGAGTCAATGCTTTGATTTGGCCACTGCCTGTAACTCGTGTTTTCCCCGCGCTCTTTTTGTGAGACACTGGTATCCATAGGCTACCAAGAGGCGGGGTTACAGATTCCTGTTTGATAACAGGGGAGGATGATGAGGACGGTGTGCGTAAGGAAGGGAGTGAAGACGGAGTCTTCACTTTAGGGGTCTCCGGGATTGCCGGAGATGTGGAGCTAGGCGAGCGGATATTTTTGGCCTGATGGCCAACATCGCGCTTGCGTAAGATATTAGACGTGGTGATTTTGCCTAATTTAAATTGGGCAATCACCTTCTTGCCTTTTTTATCAGCTTCTAAGCCAAAGAAAGGCCTGTTGACATTGTTGGTGACAACATCAACATCAATTACGTCTTCAGGGAAAAGATCCCCATACCCAATTTTCCGACCAGAGTTCCCAGATTTGGAACTTAAAAACGGATCTGTGGAGACCACAGAGTTGCCGGAGTTGGCAGAGTTGCCAACTTGATTGCCGAAACCGGCAGAATTGCCAGATTTGGCAGAAGAAGGGGAAGAGGACGAGTTATTGCCAGATTTGGCAATTGCGGCGGTGGAGGAGGAAGAGGCAACGTTGTTGACAAAAGACATTTTATATATTTCAAAAATATAAAAAATACGGTGAGAGTTGGTTTGGTTTGAAGTCTGAAAAACGTGTGTCAGCTCTACTTTCTAAATATAGCAGAGGCTGGCGCTTTTTGTCATGACTTCCGGTTATGGGACACAGATAGATCCCATGACAGAGACTTGAGACTCGCTTTTGGCTTCTCAATTCATCGCCAGAAAAGGGATCCAGCCTTTTCAGGAGTGCTTCAGGGCTCCATCAAATTCCCTGACAGCGAAAATCCATCACTATGTAACTATTTTTAGAAATGTACTAGTGCCGCTAAGGAGCGATCCTATTTCTAAGCAATGGGACGAAAACCCATATATTGATATAAGCGCTTAATTATTCACGGCCAATAGGGGGGCGCGAAGCCTTTTGATCGGGGGACGGGACAGAACCCGATCCAATCTTTATCCGTCATAGACGGCCCTAAATCCGGAGAATGTTGATAAGCCGGAATTCACCATCCGGCCCAGATCTGGATAAAATCAACAGATCCGGAATTATGGTTTTGGTATTGACCGGGGTAACACAGAAACCCGGGGCTGGTATAGTTTGCCATACTAAGTATTATTCTCACACCTCTCCAGTGGTGCCTGCAGATCTCTGTCAAGATCAAGGCATACTCATATTACCGGTGAGTTCCCGGGGTTACGTCAGCAATCATGACGGTGATTACAATATTGTACAGCTACGGGCACTACTAACAAACCTAATTTCCTGTTTGGTGAGTACCAAAAGTGGGTGACGCTATCTCCTGTGCGATGACAGCATGGTGCGCACAGCCACTTCGCTTATAAGCGAAATGATGTCATAGGTCAGCCATCAGGTCTGCGAGCAGACGGGGCCCATAACCTGTCGAAGCAACAACCGACAGGAGCGCAGCAGAATAGTAGAGCTGAGTAAGTTAACACTTACTGATAGCTGTAGTAGTCACTTAAGTCCGCTGTAGAGCGATCACTTAGTAGAGCAGAGGATATAGATTGACGTCTAAGTACTGAGGTATTTATACAGTCTATCTACTGGTCTGATGTCAGCGATATTAGTAGCGCTGACTGATCATTTCTATTGTGCTTGCTAATGCACAGTCATTGCTGTGTCAATAGCTGTGTGAAACACAGCTTTGCACAGTCATGCACATGGTGCGCTATTGTCTGAGTTTGACACATGTCAAACTCTATAATATCTGTCTAACTCTATAATATCTGTCAAGATATTAATAGCAGTGAACTCTATAATTATGTCCACATATACAAACATTGATTATATGACAGATTAGATAAGATCGGTCCCATCCGAGATAAGATCGGATAGATCCGAGATGTTTCCCACGGTGCGGAACACATCGTGTGTGAAACGGATTGCATCCGTTTCAACATGAATAGGTTCAACACAAGTAATGGATTGCTGTGCTGAAGGATTGATACCACCTGGTCCTGCCACCTGGAGCACCAATAATCCTGGAGCAGATCCGATCCGTCTATGGGATAAGTGTCGGGCGGCTGTTAATGTCGTGTTTGTATGCAATGGAGATAACATGCAATATAAATCCTGTGTTGGCTGCATGCCGCCTTGCATTGGGGTGTTGACTTGGAACTTGTTGCCACGATGATATTCGTCCTTGTCAAAGGTTCCCCTTTCTTCCCAACATATATATGTCTGCGGAATGTGATCGTCTCTTTGAGTAGAATCTCAAAGGTGCGTAGCATGATGACTTGTGGACTATCAGACCGTATAGTGGCCGTAACAGATATGCGGTCTCCAGGGCCATAACAGCTTTGATTTTGCTCGACTATCAATTTGTTTCCGTCTTCAATTATGTGCTGATTTTCTGGTTGACAGTAAACAGGCCAGGTAGAATGCAAATCATGCTTGTCAATGATAACACTTGCACTAGTTGTCGCGACGGCTTGCTTGCATTTTCAAAAGAAGCCCCTACCCATCGACGACGAGTTAAACATGGAAAGATTTATAAACCGATGTAATACCTTTTACCTTTCGTGCAAACAGTAGCAACGAGCTCGTAGTGGACGCCAGCTGAAGACGGGATAAGTTACCGTTCGCCCAAGATGACACACTTGACGCACCTCATGCCTCCAACTGCAAACTGGGTGGAACGGCTTCAGGTATCCAAATTGAGAACGGGAAATCTTGCTGCGCCAGATTGAAGGTCCTCAGTTCTCTAAATCGATGCCGAGAGACAGCACAGACTTACGTCCGCATGCAATAACTCATACTCAGCACCTTCTGACACCCATAACGTCAGAGATCCGGGGCCAACAATGTCGTAGAACGTATTCGTCGCACCACCTCCGGGAAGTGTCTCCACCTTCCACGTGAAACATCAAGACGGGTGCACTGGTGATGAAGTCGACATGGGGAGGGGGTCGAAGCATTCTATGTTGGCACGACTGTCAGAACTGCGGATGGGTAGATGGGGATAGAAAGGAGAGGCATACAGTTGGACAAGGGACATCTGACACTGAGGCAATGGAGAGAGCGGAAGGACAATGGTGAAGAAAGTCAAGTGATGGGGGTGCGTTTGGGGATGTCTGTAGCGCCCAGGAACACGAAGTGATGGCTGTGCTCCGCTGGCGTGAGCTCTTCAATTCAAGAATGCTTGAGTTCAAAGGCTGCCAGCACCGACGAACTACTCAAAGAGTCCATGGACAGGGCAAAGACTTGCGATGGGTGGAGTCGCTTGGAAGCCGCAAAACATGAGGCTTTGGAGGACATGGCCATTTTGTCTGCCTGGATCGTACAAATGCTCCTCTGCTGAGGGCTCTGCATGACAAAAAAGTGCTGCATGAGGACCGAGGTAGGCCCACGCTGCGCGCACAAAGTGTGACATTTGAAGTGACATGAAATGCAGTGCAATTACTGAGGTGCCCATATATGGTAACTAAGTTTGGCTCAAGGTTTCGCTCGTGCTCACTCACGTTCGCTCCTTGCTTCTTACCATCTTGCAACAAGGGAAAAGAGGAAAGAAGAAGCAATGCTGGTGCAATCCAAAATGTGGCAAGTTTTTGAGCCAAGCACAACACTACCATCATCGTGCAAAAGTAGGGGACCAAGGCACAATATCAGACTCAGACTCACAGTCTGGCACTGATGATGCACTCAGTAATGTGTAAGCAATGCCTCTAATCATCACTCAATAGTGGCATTGATGGTAGTTTCAGCTCAGGCAATGAGAGTGCTAATGATGGTGACCAGGAAGATGATGTACACAGCTCTCAGTATGTTGTGTGGGCATGGAGTCATTTATGAATCTGACAATTATGGCCCTAGTGATGAAAGTAGAATCACTAGTGGTCCTGATCATGGAAATGACATTCTCATGTTTGTTATCTACATATTTTATTTTATTTACACTGATTACAATTAAACATCAGGTCTGATGATCTGGAATACATTGATGAAGAAATAGAAGACAGTGCCACCCAGGATATGGAGTGAGTTTCAAATATTACTATAATATTGATATTTCTCATTGTTTGACACAAGGCTTGATGCTAAAGAGACAGATGCTGACCAAGACTTATCACAACAGGAAATGGGATATCCTGAAGGTCCAGAATCATTTTTTGCAGAAAACAGCCAAATGGATGTTGCTGAGGATGAGGAAAATTATGGGAATCAAGTTGGAGAGTTAAACTCTCAGAATGAGTCCAATGATTCTGAGCATGACTATGGGAATGAACTATCTGATGATTATGAGAATGAGTCTGAAGTTTCAGAATCTTCAGACATTGACCATTTACCATACTTGGAGGAGGAGGAGGAGGAGGGTGATAGTATCCTTTTAGACCTGCTTGGATTGGATGACCTTGACTTAGACAATGAGGCTCAGTCATACTCCATCAGTGAGTATAGACTCCTACATCCATTACTTCTCACCTGTTATCAGGGAATGAAATCCTCACTGATGAGGACAGAGATGATATACGTGCTTACAGACTGTGGGTCAAGTCAAACATGGCAAGGGAGACATTTAACATGGCAAGAGCTGCCTTTTCACATAAGATGAAAATCAAGTCACAATGGAAAATTACACAGAGGGTTGCAGTTCTTACAGGAATTGCACCAACCTTTCATGATTGCTGTGTCAACTCTTGTGTTGCATATCTGGGTGCCTATGAGCATGACTTGCACTGCAAGTTCTGTGGAGAGCGTCGATTCGAAGGTAGAGGTGGACAGAGAACTACCAGAAGGAAGTTCTGTTATTTGCCAATCATCCCTCAGTTGCAAGGCTTTTTCCAGAGCACTGAAATGATAGAATCGATGTCTTATAGGCGGAACTATAGTTTGTCATCTGGAATGATCAGGGATGTGTTTGATGGGAAGCATTACAAAAATCTTTGTCAGAAATATGTTTTCATTGATGGAGTTCAGCAACCACACAAATATTTCTCACATCCAGATGATATTGCACTTGGCCTCTGTGTAGACGCATACCTCCTGTTCAATAGAAAGAGAGCAGGCCCATGTGGAACACCCATTTTGCTGCAAAATTATAATGTTCCACCAAATATTTGAACACATCTTAACATGCTTATTTGTGCAGGAATAATACCTGGCCCTAAACAACCCAAAGAAATTGCTTCATTTCTCATCCCTTTGGAGGATGAGTTGGCCACTCTTGCAGCACCAGGGGGAGTGAAAACTTTTCATGCCACCAAAGGTGTCATCTTCCCATTACATGCATACAATATGTTTAAAATGGGTGACATCATTGCAGTGGAAAAGTTGCTTGGCTTGAGAGGGCACAATAGCTTCAGTCCTTGTCATTCTTGCAAACTAAAGGGTATTCAGAACAAGGAAGGGGGTATTAAAATATATTACTTGCCATTGACCTTGCCAAAAGGAAAAGAATATGTGCCCCTGTTGCAAGGTCGCAATCCATGGAATCTACCAATGAGAAAGCATTCTGACTGGTTAAAAGTGATGAGGTACATTGACTCAGCTGCCACAAAAAAGAAGAAGGAAGAAATATCAAAGATGAATGGAATCAAAAGGCCAGCAGCATTACAGCATGTAGGATCTATTGACTTGTCTGCATCTGTTCCATGGGATTGGATGCACCTGTTCCTAGAAAATGTGATACCCAATCTGGTGAAGCTTTGGACTGGCTCTTATAAAAATTTGGATGTTGGATCAGAGGAGTATGAATTATCATCTGTTGTTTGGAAAGAAATTGGAAAAACTACAAAGAAATCCACCAAAACCATTCCATCATGCTTTGTGAGAGCACTGGGTGATATAGCAGAAGATCAAGGCAACTTTATTGCCGAGTCCTGGTGTTTTTGGTTCATTTACTTAATGCCAATCCTTCTCAAAGGCCGTTTCCTGCAAGCCAAATATTATAAACATGCTTGTGAGCTTGTTGAAATCATGAAAATAACACTGCAATACAACACAACTTTGGACCAGATTGATGAGCTTGAGACAAAAATGATTAAGTGGGTAAAGGACTATGAAAGGTATAGAAAACAAGCTTCAGGGGCCCCGCCTATGGCACATCCTCATGTTGCTTGAACTGCACCGTCGTCTCGCCCCTTCAGCTTGCTGGGGGCGCGCCCCCAGACCCCCACAAATCCCACTCCTGGGTCACATGCTTTATCCCAATTCTGGGTGACATGCTTTATCCCATTTTACAGTTTTATGCTTTACCCCAATGAAGAGTCATGAGGCGGTGTGTGAAATCCCATCTGATGGACCATGTGAAGTGCCATGTCAGGTGGTGTGTGAACAGCCATGTCACATGTGAAGCACCATGTCATGTGGTGTGTCATGTGGTGTGTGAAACACTATGTGGTGGACCATGTGAATAGCCATGTCACATGGTGTGTGAAGTTCCATGTCACATGAAGCACTATGTCACGTAGCATGTGAAGCACCATGTCATGTGATGTGTGAAGTCCCATGTCACATGAAGCACTATGTCATGTAGCATGTGTAGTGCCATGTCATGTGATGTGTCGCATGGCGTGTGAAGTGCCATGTCACATGAAGCACTATGTCATGTAGCATGTGTAGTGCCATGTCATGTGATTTGTGAAGCACCATGTCACATGTCACATGAAGCACTATGTCACGTAGCATGTGTAGTGCCATGTCATGTGATGTGTGAAGAGCCATGTCATGTGATGTGTGAAGCACCATGTCACATGTCACATGAAGCACTATGTCACGTAGCATGTGTAGTGCCATGTCATGTGATGTGTGAAGAGCCATGTCATGTGATGTGTGAAGCACCATGTCACATGGCATGTGAAGTGCCATGTCATGTGATGTGTGAAGCACCATGTCACATGGCATGTGAAGTGCCATGTCACAGGCATGTGAAGTGCCATGGAAGTGCCATGTCATGTGGCATGTGAACAGCCATGTCATGTGGCGTGTGAAGCACCATGTCACATGGCGTGTGAAGTGCCATGTCACGTGGTGTGTGAACAGCCATGTCACGTGGCGTGTGAAGCGCCATGTCACGTGGTGTGTGAAGTGCCATGTCACACCATGTCATTTGGTGTGTGAAGTGCTATGTCATGTGGTGTGTGAAGCGCCATGTCACATGGTGTGTGAATTCCAAGTGGTGGTGAGTCATGTCATGTGGCATGTGAAGTGGCATGTGAAGTGGCATGTCATGTGGTGTGTGAAACTCCGAGGGATTGTGTGAATAGGCATGTCACATGGTGTGTGAAAGTGCCATGTCACATGATGTTTGATGCACCATGTCACATGGTGTGTGAAGTGCCATGTGAAAGTGCCATGTCATGTGGTGTGTGAAACTGCCAGGCATGTGAAACCGCCAGGTGTGTGAAGTGCCATGTCATGTGGTGTGTGAAAGTGCCATGTCATGTGGTGTGTGAAGTGCCATGTCACATGCCATGTGATGCACCATGTCATGTGGCCTGTGAAGTGCCATGTCATATGGCTTGTGAAGCACCATGTCACAGGGCATGTGAAGTGCCATGTCACAGGGCCTGTGAAGTGCCATGTCACAGGGTGTGTGAAACACCATGTCACATTGAAGCACCATGTCATGTGGCATGTGAGGCGCCATGTGAAATCCCATGTGGTGGACTGTGTGAACAGCCATGTGATGGACCATGTGAATTCCAAGTGGTGGTGAGTGACTCCCTGTGACTGGGGTGTGACTTCTAGGCACCCTGTGACTGTGAGTCACTCCCTAGGTGGTCACCATCTGATGGGGTGTGACATTGTGACTGAGGTGTGGCTTGTGGGAACCCTTTGACTGGGATGTGACATTGTGACTGAGGTGTGGTTGATGGGCACCATGTGATAGGGGTGTGACATATGTGTCATGTGGTGTTTGAAGTGCCATGTCACGTGGTGCGTGAAATGCCATGTCACATGGTGTGTTAACAGCCATGTCATGTGAAGCACCATGTCACGTGGGGTGTGAAGTGCCATGTCACAGGGTGTGTGAAGCACCATGTCACAGGGCATGTGAACAGCCAGGTCATGTGGCACGTGAAATGCCATGTCACGTGGCATGTGAACACCCATGTCACAGGGCATGTGAAGTGGCATGTGAACAGTCATGTCACATGGTGTGTGAAGTGCCATGTCACATGACACATGAAATGCCATGTCACGTGGCGTGTGAAGCACCATGTCACATGGTGTGTGAATTCCAAGTGGTGGTGAGTCATGTGATGTGACATGTGAAGTGCCATGTGAAATGCCATGTGGTGGACCATGTGAACAGCCATGTCATGTGGCATGTGAAATGCCATGCAATGGGCCATGTGAATTCCCAGTGGTGGTGCAGTCCCTGTGACTGGGGTGTGTAGTGTGACCTGTGAGAACCTTGTGACTGAGATGTGCCTTGTGAGTGCCCTGTGACTGGTGTGGGACTGAGGTGTGACATGTGGGCCATGTGTGAGTCACTCCCTGAGTGGAGAGTGACAGTGTGACTGGGGTGTGACTTGTGAGAATTGTGTGACTGATGAGTGCCATGTGACTGGGGTGTGACTGACGCGTGACTTGTGAGCACATGTGACAGAGCAATGTAAGAAGGGAACAAAGGTTGCTTACAAATGCTTACAAATGCTTACGTAAATTATTAGTCAGGCTGACCAATCTTATGTCAGCCTTATGTCAGCATTATCTAAGAATTTGTCAGCGCTGTGTCAGCGGTACCTTTCACACGCTTTGTCCCCTTCTATATAGACAAGCTTCAGGGGCCCCGCCTATGGCGCGTCCTCGCGTTGCTCGAACTGCGCCGTCGTCTTGCCCCTTCAGCTTGCTGGGGGCGCGCCCCCAGACCCCCGCAAATCCCACTTCTGGGTGACATGCTTTATCCCACTTTATATTTGTATGGTTTATCCTAAATCAGAGTTACCAGGTGGTGTGTGAAAGCGCCAGGCATGTGAAAGTGCCAGGCATGTGAAAGTGCCAGGCGTGTGAAAGCGCCAGGCATGTGAAAGTGCCAGGCGTGTGAAAGCGCCAGGTGACATGACGTGTGAAGTGCCATGTCATGTGGTGTCACATGGTGTGTGAAAAGCCATGTCATGTGGCATGTGAAAGTGCCATGTCACATGATGTGTGATGCACCATGTCACATGGTGTGTAAAGTGCCATGTGAAAGTGCCATGTCATGTGAAGCACCATGTCATGTGGTGTGTGAAGTGCCATGTCACATGCCATGTGATGCACCATGTCATGTGGCCTGTGAAGTGCCATGTCATATGGCTTGTGAAGCACCATGTCACGGGCATGTGAAGTGCCATGTCACGGGGTGTGTGAAACACCATGTCACATTGAAGCACCATGTCATGTGGCATGTGAGGCACCATGTGAAATCCTATGTGGTGGACCATGTGAACAGCCATGTGATGGACCATTTGAATTCCAAGTGGTGGTGAGTCACTCCCTGTGACTGGGGTGTGACTTCTAGGCACCCTGTGACTGTGAGGTGGTCACCATCTGATGGGGTGTGACATTGTGACTGAGGTGTGGCTTGTGGGAACCCTTTGACTGGGATGTGACATTGTGACTGAGGTGTGGTTGATGGGCACCATGTGATAGGGGTGTGACATATTGTGTAAAGTGCCATGTCACGTGGTGTATGAACAGCCATCATGTGAAGCACCATGTCACATGGGGTGTGAAGTGCCATGTCACAGGGTGTGTGAAGTGCTATGTCACATGGTGCTTCATAGTGGTGAGTCATGTGATGTGCCATGTGATGTGCCATGTCACATGGTGTGTGTGATTTCCAAGTGGTGATGAGTCATGTGATGTGGCATGTGAAGTGCCATGTCACAGGGCGTGTGAAGCGCCATGTCACATGGTGTGTGAATTCCAAGTGGTGGTGAGTCATGTGATGTGGCGTATGAAGTGCCATGTCACAGTCACATGGTGTGTGAATTCCAAGTGGTGGTGAGTCATGTGATGTGGCATGTGAAGTGCCATGTCACATGGTGTGTGAACAGCCATGTCACATGCCATGTCACATGGTGTGTGAACAGCCATGTCACATGCCATGTGAAGTGCCATGTGAAATGCCATGTGGTTGACCATGTGAACATGTCATGTGGCATGTGATGTAATGGGCCATGTGAATTCCCAGTGGTGGTGCACTCCCTGTGACTGGGTGTGATAGTGTGACTTGTGAGAACCTTGTGACTGAGATGTGCCTTGTGAGTGCCCTGTGACTGAGGTATGACATGTGGGCCATGTGTGAGTCATGTGTGAGTCACTCCCTGAGACAGTGTGACTGGGGTGTGACTTGTGAGAATTGTGTGACTGATGAGTCCCATGTGATGAGGTGTGACATGTGGGCCATGTGTGAGTCACTCCCTGAGACAGTGTGACTGGGGTGTGACTTGTGAGAATTGTGTGACTGATGAGTGCCATGTGACTGGGGTGTGACTGAGGCGTGACTTGTGAGCACATGTGACAGAGCAATGTAAGAAGGGCACAAAGGTTGCTTACAAATGCTTACGTAAATTATTAGTCAGGCTGACAAATGCTGACCAATCTTATGTCAGCATTAGGTCAGCATTAGGTCAGCATTATATCAGCATTAGCTCAGCATTAGCTCAGCATTATGTCAGCATTACCACACGATTTGTCAGCGCTTACTCATCCGTGCCTTTCACACGCGTTGTTCCCTTCTTTATAGACAAGCTTCAGGGGCCCTGCCTTTGGCGCGTCCTCTCGTTGCTCGAACTGCACCGTCGTCTCGCCCCTTCAGCTTGCCAGGGGCGCAGCCCCCAGACCCCCGCAAATCCCACTTCAGAGTTGCATCTTCTATCCCACTTCATAGTTTTCAAGTGATGTTGATTTCCAAGTCACTGGAGTCTCAGTCAGAGTTTTATGCTTCATCCTACCTCACAGTTTCATGATCCCCACTTCTTAGTATTATATCATGTCCCTATTTCTAGTATATATCCCTTCTCCCCATTTCTTAGTACTATTATCATAAAAGGTCAACAAACATCAGAGGTTGAGTAACCAAACACAGCAAGGCTCCAGCAACTGTCTGATACATGACAGATATTCTGGGACTCAACTCTACTGGACAATCTGAATGGTAGCACAAAAGTCAGTTGTGTTAAACCTGCACAGTGGCAGCAATATATCAGCACATGATCTGTCTTGATGTACTCATACATAATAAGTGGCAGGGTCATGTTCCTTGTAAACAATCATTAATCAATTAAACATGTGTGGATGAAGACAGAGATTCTATGCAATCAGTGTTCCTTGTAAACAATCATTAATCAATTAATCATGCATGGATGAAGACAGAGATTCTATGCAATCAGTGTTCCTTGTAAATAATCATTAATCAATTACAGCTGATTCAGAAAACGTTGGGATGACGACATTTTTTTTTTCGCTTAGCTAGTGATAGCCGATCATTACGTGATTATGTAATCAGCAACCCTGAGACCCTGAGACCAGTTGCAGTGCATGACATCCCCCATCCTCAATCCCCCAGCTTCGTCTCTGTCATGACCTGTTCTCAACGTTCAAAATCTCTAAGACATTTTTATCTTTTTCTTGTATTTTACAATAGCTGTAGCCAAACATTTAGTCAGTTGTGTCTATCTTATCTAGTCAGCGCTAAGATTAGATTAGATTAGATAACGATTAGATTAGATTACGGACTACCGGACCGATGACTCATGGACTATGACTCAGGCTTACCAATGCGCAGCAGCGGGGGCCGATTATGTTATCTCTTTTACTCATACAGACCACCCTTGTAGTATATAAACTGAGCAAGATAGCACCCAGAGTCCTCAGTCGAGTTCTCTCGGGTTTCCACTCTACCCTCACTCCTCTCCTCCTAAAGTCTGCTGTTGGGGCCCTAAGATGTCACGTCAAGGGGTAGTCCTGATAGTAGAACTCGACTGATCACATCCTTACTGCCCCAACGCTTGTAACTAGAGCATCACGCTCGAACCCGGATCCCAGGGTAAAGGGAACTTCTTGATATCGGGGGCTCATACACTCTTCCGCAGAGTATAAAGTGTCATTTGTTGTCGGACAATAAAACCGTCACTCCTGGTTCTGTGAGACATCCATAAAAGTCTTACTCTACGTTCCCGGTCTACGCAAACCGAAGAACCTAACCCGGTTGATAGGGTTACCTGTGCACAGGATACCAGTGCCGGAGTAGTGACACGTTACGTCACTCGCATTGTAGGACCAGCCTCACCAGCCCCTATGCACGTTAAATTGCCCTGGTCTAGGCCTCTGAAGGCTATATTCGTACATACTTAATTACCTCATTTTGTAATCCTTGAGAGTAGCCGTCGCTTGACCACGCGCTCTTGAGAAAGGCCGTACCTATTAGGGGTATAGTGCTAACTGGACAACCGTTCGGATCCAGTTTAGTTTAATCAATTCATAAAAAGTCAATACCGTACTATACCGTTTACGTACTAGCACTGCAGGGGGTTGTGGACCCTGAGTGCATTCCCAAATAAGTGACAGGCCAAGACCTCCCTCACTTACGTAACGGAGAACTACGAAGTACGAGATCTCTTTAGATCGCACGGGCTTACAGATAGGGAAATCGATAACTTCTGGATAGAAGTATTCGGTGTACCACTGGATGGTCTAGAAGACTTTGATATTGATTATGACCCTTTCGGGCCAGATCCATTTGACGATAACGATCCCGTTCCCGTGCTTCATACACCAACCGAGTCATCTGACTCCACACCCTCGATCACCGAGGTACAACATCAGTGGGAACCTGCACCGTTCCAGATCCTTGTCCCTAACCCCGCAACCCTTAATATCCAAATGTTGTAACGGATGTAATCCGTTACACACACGATGTGTTCCGCACCGTGGGAAACATCTCGGATCTATCCGATCTTATCTTGGATGGGACCGATCTTATCTAATCTGTCATATAATCAATGTTTGAATATGTGGACATAATTATAGAGTTCACTGCTATTAATATCTTGACAGATATTATAGAGTTAGACAGATATTATAGAGTTTGACATGTGTCAAACTCAGACAATAGCGCACCATGTGCATGACTGTGCAAAGCTGCGTTCCACACAGCTATTGACACAGCAATGACTGTGCATTAGCAAGCACAATAGAAATGATCAGTCAGCGCTACTAATATTGCTGACATCAGACCAGTAGATAGACTGTATAAATACCTCAGTACTTAGACGTCAATCTATATCCTCTGCTCTACTAAGTGATCGCTCTACAGCGGACTTAAGTGAATACTACAGCTACCAGTAAGTGTTAACTTACTCAGCTCTACTATTCTGCTGCGCTCCTGTCGGTTGTTGCTTCGACACCAAAGTCTATTCCACTCCGACGCCCAATACATCGGAGAAGTAGCACCACCGTTCTCACCACCACCACCATCATTCAGATCTCCATTGGTATCACAACCGTCGAGATCTCTTTCCCCATTTACACCGCCTCCTCGTTACATAAACATGTTGGATCAAGGAGAAGAAGATCTGACATCCGCGCAGTTATTACAACTGCTGAATAATCAAAACAATACAATTCAGCAGCTACAAGCACAGCTCTTAGTGCTTCAAAATAACAATGCCGCTGCAGCACAACAAGCAGCAATACCACCGGCCGCCCCGGCCCCAATCATTAATATACCGGAAGGGACGGTATTCATATTCCCACACAGCAGGAGGGAACGGCTCGTCAAAAGTAGACGTTGCCAAGCCACCGGTGTTCTCTGGCAAGATGTCGGAGGTCACGAACTTTATAAATGGATGCCGGCTATATATACAGCTGAAGATGGCAAGCGCCGAGGAAGAGGACAAAATTCTCCTGGTGTTGTCATACATGTCGGAAGGATTCGCGGTAGATTGGCGAGACAATCTATTGGAATTAATTGCTGATGAAGATGACGTTGTTCCGGACACAGTGGAACAACTATACAGACAAATACGTAGGGATTTTGGCGACACAGACGAACAGTCGTCAAAAATATCGGAGTTGCGCACGATGTCACAAGGCGCACACACGTGTGAGGAACACGTGCAAAAGTTTAAAAAAGTTGCACGAGGAACAGGGTACCAGGGAAGGGCCCTAGTTGAAGAATTTAAAAGAAGTTTGAATGCCGGTCTCCGAAAAAGGATAATGGAGGCTGATGAAGTACCGGAAACCATCAAAGAATGGTACGAAGATTGGTTCGTCTCGACCGACAATGGAGACAAGCAAAAGCCGAAGAACAATATTATTCTTCGAGGAACAGTAACTCCGCTAAGAGGAGCGAAGGGACCAAAGGCCCGGATATGGCAAAGCCGGTAGGAACTGGCCAGCCTAAACCCCGATGGAGATTCAATACAGCATCAGGATCAGCAAGCCAGAACCGATCGGGAGCTGGGCCCTCCTCGAATAATAATACAGCAACACGGCCTCAAGATCCAAACGCGATGGACGTGGATCAAACTCAGCGCCCGCCAATGCGCTGTTACAAATGTGGAAGGATCGGCCACATAGCAAGGAATTGCCGATCAGGTTTGGACATCCGAACCATGTCCTTCGAAGAAATGAAGGAATACTTCGCGAAGGGCGAAGCTTTAAAGGAGGACGAGAGTCAGTAAGTCCCATACTGAACTCTCTTAATAGGTATTCTGTATTAGGTAAGGAAAACGGACTGGTAGGTACGAAGGACTCGGAGACTTCAACAGTCTCTGAGACCACCCCGCAGGAAGCGGTCTCTAGTGCCAAAGCACAGGAGCGCGGCAGGGCGGATAAACCTGTGCTTGATTCTTCCTTATCAGGTAAACAAATACTTAAAAAGGGACAAAAAGAATTTCTTGTTCGTTCTATTGGTCAAAAGGACGAAATACTAATGGAAATAGGTCTAGAAACTCTAGACACACATGACCAAACAACGGAAACAGCGTTGCTCGATTCAGGAGCAACAGGTTTGTTTATGAACGCTAAATTTGCTAATGAAAAGGGCTATAAACTAATCCCTTTAGATCGACCAATTCAAGTTAGAAACGTAGATGGATCTAACAACGAAGGCGGTATGATCACTCATGAAGTAGATTTGCTCATGAGTTACAAGGGACATCAAGAAAGAGCCACATTCGAAATATGCGAATTAGGCAAGACCAACGTAATCATTGGATCTACATGGTTACGACGACATAATCCGGACGTCAACTGGATCACCGGTAAAATAGAGTTGACAAGATGCCCACAATCATGTGGACATAAACAAAGAGAATGGACGAAAGAGAGACAAAAACGGACAAAACAAGCGGAACATTGGGAAACCAATATGTACGTTTGGGAAAAAGAAAGGGAGTTGGACTTTGCCTACTGGCTAGAGCAAAGGGAGAAAGAAGAGCAGAATTTGGATTTCCTGGATCAATGGAAACACCCGAAATTCTATAAGGAAGGAGAAAAATACGAATTTCTCCCATCTGGAATCAAATCAGACAATCCAAAATGGATTAGGGAATTAAAGAAACAGGAGCCAAAGGAGCTAGTACCACCGCAGTATCACAAGTACTTACACTTGTTCGAAAAAACTGCGTCAGAAAGAATGCCGGTTAGGAGGATCATGCTATTGATCTCAAACAAGGTTACCAACCCAGAAAAGGAAAGGTGTACCCTTTATCACCAGACGAACTCGGAGAAGTCCGAGACTTTGTTGATGTTCAATTAAAAAAGGGGTATATCAGACCTTCGAAATCACCGCAAACATCGCCAGTGTTCTTTGTAAAGAAAAAAGATGGGAAAAAGAGAATGGTACAGGATTACCGTTACCTAAATGAATGGACGGTTAAAAATAACTATCCATTACCATTAATATCGGAGCTTGTGGATCGAGCAGGACAAGCCAAACACTTCACCAGGTTGGACCTTAGGTGGGGTTATAATAACGTACGAATCAAAAAAGGAGACGAATGGAAGGCTGCCTTTACTACACCAGAAGGTTCTTTGAACCAGTAGTAATGTACTTTGGTCTCATCAATTCTCCAGCAACCTTCCAAGCTATGATGAACGATATTTTTCGGGATATGATAAATGAAGGAAAAGTCATTGTTTACATAGATGACATCCTTATTTACACAAAAACCGAAAAAGAGCACAACAATATAGTGCTCGAAGTTCTCCGGCGCTTGGAGGAAAACGATTTGTATGTCAAACCAGAAAAATGTGTATGGAATGTGCAGGAGGTAGAATTCCTAGGAGTCATCATTGGACCCAACGGAATCAAAATGGATCCGAAGAAAGTTGACGCTATCCTCAACTGGCCAACACCTGCTAGTGTTAAGGATGTCCAACGCTTTCTAGGATTGGCAAATTATTACCGATGATTTGTCAAGGACTTTGCCAAAATAGCACGACCATTACATAATCTGGTCAGAAAAGACAAAACATGGGAATGGAAGGAAGGAGAAGAAAAAGCTTTTAAAACATTAAAAAAAACTTTTACGGAACAACCCCTTCTTGTCGCTCCAGACTCCGACAAGAAATTCAGAATAGAGTCTGACGCCTCGGATTATGCAACGGGAGGAGTGTTATCAATGGAATGTGATGACAACAAATGGAGACCAGTAGCTTATCTCTCCAAATCCCTCAACGAAACCGAGAGGAATTATGATGTCCACGACAAAGAAATGTTGGGCATTATTAGATGTCTTGAAGCCTGGAGACACTATTTAGAAGGAGCAAGGCAAGAATTCGAGATATGGATGGACCATAAAAATCTCGAATACTTTATGAATGCAAAAAAACTAAACCGAAGACAAGCACGCTGGGCACTATACCTCAGCAGGTTCAATTTTAAATTAATTCATAAAGCTGGTTCAACTATGGGAAAGGCCGATTCTCTGTCCAGGAGGCCAGACCATAAAAAGGGGGTAGAAGATGATAACAAGGAAGTCACCTTGTTAAAACCGGAATTTTTCCGAATTGCTGCACTTCAACAAGGACATGTGCTAGTCAATACGTCGGAAAAAGAAATATTAAATAAAATTAGAAAATCAGAAGCAAACAATGAAGAAGTGGTGAAAGCAGTGGAAGCCATGAAAAAGGCAGGAGTCAGGAGACTCAATGCAGGAGAATGGCAGATGGAACAAGGATTAATCCTCTGGCAAGGAAAAGTTTACGTTCCAAAAAATGAAAAATTACGAATGGAGATAGTCAGACTCCATCATGATACACCCATTGCTGGACATGGAGGACAATGGAAGACGGTTGAACTTGTCACAAGAAATTATTGGTGGCCAGGTGTCACCAAATTTGTTAAAAAATACGTTGCTGGGTGTGACAAGTGCCAAAGAAGCAAGAATTTCCCAGAACCACCAGCGGGAAAATTAATGCCCAATTTGGCACTGTCAAAGCCATGGACCCATATCACTGCAGACTTTATTACAAAGTTACCAGAATCGCATGGGCATAATGCAATTCTAGTAGTCTGCGATAGAATGTCCAAAATGGCACATTTCATCCCAACTTCAGAAGAAACGTCAGCTCAAGGGTTGGCAACATTGTTCAGAGACCATATATAGAAACTCCATGGTCTCCCCGAGTCAATAATCTCGGATCGCGGACCTCAATTCGCCGCTCAAATGATGAAAGAATTGAATCAAATGTTAGGCATTTCTACAGATTTGTCTACAGCTTTTCATCCACAAACGGATGGACAAACAGAACGAATGAACCAGGACTTAGAACAGTTCCTGAGGATTTTTGTAGACCACCGACAAGAAAATTGGTTGGGATGGCTGGCAATCGCTGAATTTAGTTACAATAACAAAATTCAAGCATCAACAAAACATACACCGTTTTTCGTAAATTACGGAAAACACCCAAGAATGGGTATTGAACCTAGAAAAGAAGGAAGTCATCCAGCCGCGGCTGAATTTGCGCAAAAAATGAAAGAAATTCATGAAGAAGCGCAAGCTGCATTAAAGAAATCGCAGGATGATATGAAACTTTACGCGGATAGACAATGTTCTGAAGTACCAGAATATAAAGTAGGAGATCGAGTTTGGTTGTCAACCAAAGATCTTCAATTATCTGGTCGACCAACTAGAAAGTTGGCAGAATGATGGATAGGCCCTTATCCAATCAAAAAGATCATTTCGTCAAACGCTGTAGAATTAAATCTACCCTTCTCACAACAAATTCACCCTGTTGTGAATGTTTCAAGAATACATCCCTATGTTAAACCACTTAGGGGACAACGCATTGCGCCACCACCACCAGTAGAAATTGATGGTGAAAGAGAATACGAGGTAGAAGAAATCCTCAATGTACGATTAAAAAGAAACAAGATGGAATATCTTGTCAGATGGAAAGGATATACGGCAGAACACAATTCGTGGGAGCCAAAGAAAAACTTAGGAAATGCAAAAAAGAAAATTAAGCATTTCTATGTAAAAAATCCCGGAGCTATTCGTATCATTGACAAAAGTGTCTTTGATAAACTAAGCTTCAAAAAATATGAAAACTTCACTGAAAGTCCAGGAACGGCCATATCCAGGATTGACATAAATGCAGTAGCAGAAACTGCATCATGGGAAAAAAATTGGCAAAAATGGAAAGGACAACAACTTCTAAATCAATTAAATGAATCATCAGATCACGATGGTCCATGCGATTGTAACGGTTGTTTAAAAAATTAAAAGGATTGGCCCTGGAGTAGGGCCTTAAACTGCTTCATTTTGTTGTAGGAAGGCCTTATTCTGGGCCCGGTTATTCAAAAACACATATACGCACTTGTATATTGTCTCTCTTACCATCATGGGTAAGAATTGCCGTAACAACAAAAAATCTCAAACTACAATCCTTACCATCGGTGGTCATTCAAACGTGGGCCACTGCTGTGAACAATCATCACGTTGTCCTTTTCCTGAAACTCCAAGAAAGCCGAAACCCACTCCCCGTCCTCGCATCACTATGGATTGTGATGTGTACCGCTGGATAGAAAAAGCCGACCAAGGCGTAGATCCTTGGACTTTCCCGCCCAAAGCATTTTGGGCATGGCAATTATGCATGAGATGGAGAAAGGAGAAAACCTTTGAAGATTTTTAGTTCGTCTAGGAAGCCGAAACCTAAAAAGGGGGTACTGTCATGACCTGTTCTCAACGTTCAAAATCTCTAAGACATTTTTATTCTTTTTCTTGTATTTTACAATAGCTGTAGCCAAACATCTTAGTCAGGTTGGTGTCTATCTTATCTAGTCAGCGCTAAGATTAGATTAGATTAGATAACGATTAGATTAGATTACGGACTACCGGACCGATGACTCATGGACTATGACTCAGGCTTACCAATGCGCAGCAGCGGGGGCCGATTATGTTATCTCTTTTACTCATACTTACTCAGCATAGCTACTATTATTAGAGTGGTGCACAGACCACCCTTGTAGTATATAAACTGAGCAAGATAGCACCCAGAGTCCTCAGTCGAGTTCTCTCGGGTTTCCACTCTACCCTCACTCCTCTCCTCCTAAAGTCTGCTGTTGGGGCCCTAAGACGTCACGTCAAGGGGTAGTCCTGATAGTCTCCCCAGCTTCGTCTCCTTGTCCACTGGTCTGACATGGATCCAGGATCATACTATGTGCCAGACAGCTTCAGCTATGACTATTATAGCCCTGACTCTTGGCCTTATCCTCCTGCTGCCAACACAGTTTCTGATCCTTATGGCAGTTTTGATGGTTTTGGAACCCAGCCTGCTGAGGGCACTCAACAAGGTATGTAGCAGATAGACTTGGTCATGTAAGCTCTGAGACTGGCATAGACTTTTTCACAGTCACTCCCCAGCCTCAAGAACCAGTCCCAGCTGTGACTCAGGCTATGAGCACTGTCAAACAGTTTGAAGCCTTTATCTCTATCAATTCCCACAGTAAGACCACTGCCTCTAAGCGGTCCCATAAGGCTGGAAAAGATGAGACTGTCATGGAAGGACCAGTCATGCTTGATGTCTCACTGTCTTGGGATGAGTTTATTGAGTTTATTGGTAAAGGTCTTCAGGTGTGTCATCATTTTGTAATGTTTGAGAGTATAAGTAATGGGTTTTAGGTTTCAAAGGATCGCTTAGTGATCACAAGTTTCAAATGGAAGTTCCAGAAACCTGCCAACTCACCACCTGTCCCTTTGCATTCATTACCTTCTTATCTTTCTATGATTCGACAAGTATCCTCTCGACGTGACTCAATACCTGTCATCATTGTTATGATGGAATCCCCTCTTCAGCTTTCACTAGTTGAGAAAACAATGGTGAGTTGACATTCTTTTTTGTCATCTAAGCTATTGAAAGCCATGATAGCCATGGAATGAGCATCAGGTAGACAATCCTGACAAGGGTGACAACAGTCAATTATTATTGTCTTCATCAAGGAAGGTGAAATTATGTTTTGTATTCATAAATGTGAAACTTATATCACTTAGGGCTTTGACAAGAGCCTTGAAGATATTGTGCATGAAATTGACAATAAATACCCTCATGGTGCTTGTCAATTACATCATGACAAGCAGTGTTTTCATCATCGAGTAAGCAACATGCACTTTGAGTTGACTCGACCTCGTAAATTGGTGTGGGCATCATCTATTGTATGGTTTTCTATGATATAAACAAATTTATTTACTGAAAAGATTTAGAACAAAGGGAAAGCTGACTTGAATACCATCCCTCTTGGTTCACAGTTATTTCATGCCTCCCATTCACTTGGGAAAGGTAAGAGAGCTTCTCCAGCAATGCCCTCATCTCCAGGCAAGCCAATGCCCAGTAACACACCTCCTGCTATGCCCATTGCTCAACCTTACCCATACAACTATCCACCACATTTCATGATGCCCTATGGCCCCTACCCATCTCAACCTTTCATTCCTTGGCCTAACATGGTTCAGCCCCAGGCTGGAGTAGGAGATCAGTATCATCAGCACCAGGATCAGCACCAGGATCCACCATCATCCCCACCACCTGCTCACACAGGATCTGTTGAAGAATTTTATGGGATGTTCAAGATTGTTGTTGATGTACAGGATGGACTGGACAGGCTAGGATTCCAGATGGGAGATGATCTTTCCAAGGTCCCATTGAGTGAGGTAAAAGCTGTTGGCATAAAGCTGCTTGATTGGCAACGTCTTTTAAAGCATTACAGGGAGTACAAGCATCATATCTAATACCTTCATTGCAGATATTTACATTCCTTCAATCACTGGCATAAACATATCATTCCATACACTACATTCATTTGTGTTGGAGTAATCTTCATCCACTCATTTACACACATATAGTACCTGACCAATCAAACTAATGTTGCCCTTAAATTGTGTACCCACTGTGAGCAAACCACTGCTTGGCCTGTGTCTCCAGTAACTGCACCACAAGCCTCTAATAGCTGGATTTCTGGATCATCACATTCATTCAGCTTCACCCAATTGCGACGTATCCAAGCCTTGACTTTCCAAATGTTAAAAAATTACATTTCTGACTTCTTTGAAGGAAAACCCACCTGCACTGAAACTCTCCTCAATTGGATTTAAATCAGGTGAGTATGGGGGCAGAAACAAGAGCACAACCCCTATCAAGCAGCCAATTGTGAGCAATTTATCTAGAATCCAAAATAAAATTACCTGCTGATTCAACAACAGTACGCAATGCTTGACTTTTATGAATTGCACAGTTATCAAGGATCAGGACACTCTTGTTCTGAGGATAAGGATTCATCCTAGGCAACTACATGTGCAACATTGTGAGTATAAATTCCCCAGTTATGACATGAATGGTACTCACTATATCTTCAACAATGAAGTCAAAAAATTCTGCACTATCAACTGAACCACATACAACTCGAAAACCCTCATATCCATCAGTGGAAATAGCAGCCACAATGCTATATCGTTCACCACGAATAAAGTTGGAATCAATAATTGCACGTTGACCACTGGCTGATCTGCCCCAGCGACGAAAAATTGTATGGTCATCCTTGCTGGACTCATCTGCAGTGATGATCATATCTGCAACTAGATTTCCTGCAACCCAAGCACGAAACTCTTCATGATGGATCTCATCCTGTTCAGCTGCTGCTTTGTGGAGCATCTTGTATGTCAACCCAGCATCACAAAGAAGCTGATGAATTGCTGGTTGGGATAATGCACAGTCATGTGTGACAGCAAGCCAGTCCTGTATCTCATCCAGATACATTTCTGGTGCCAGTTGAACCAGTTCCATAAGATCATGAACCTGGTATGCATTGAGAGTATGTGGACGCCCTTGATTAGGATTGGGAGCAGGGATCACATCACCATGAATCTCAACATTCTCCCTCCAACGATATAAACTACTCCTCCCAACACCTAGAAGGTCACAGACATCTTCAGGCAAAAGTCCCTGCTCATGTAACTGCATAGCACGCAGCTTGAGATCATGGCTGATGTGACGGAATGGCATGGCAAAGAAAAGTCGAGCAGCAGGCAATGAGTGTGACGTGGCTTGGGTCAGGGTCGTTAATTACATAATCACGTAATGATCGGCTATCACTAGCTAAGCGAAAAAAAAAAATGTCGTCGTCCCAACATTTTCTGAATCAGCTGTAATCATGCATGGATGAAGACAGAGATTCTATGCAATCAGTGTTCCTTGTAAACAATCATTAAACATGTTATAGGTAAGGTATGCTGAATGCCATTCTTTTTCTTTTTGGTGATTGAATGGAGACTTAACAAAATCACTTGGTGGAATTTCTCAAACAGTCATATATATATGAATATGAAGATGGGATAGAGCCAACAGAATTGTTTGGGTGATCAAGATTGTGGCTCAGGTGATGTTAATCAAGATTGGGGCACAGGTGATGTTAATCAAGATTGGGGCACAGGTGATGTTAATCAAGATTGGGACTCTCTTCAATGGTTCACTTAGAACAGTGCTTGATTTCAGGTTGTTAGCATTTTTTTGGTTTCATTTTGCTCTGCCAATTATTATGTATCTACCAATTACAAATTTAATCCCTGTAAAATCTCATTATACACTACATTAGGTACTTTTTTGGTTTCATTTTGCTCTGGCAATAATACTTTTATCCTCCCTCCAGAAGTGCACCTTGACAATGCAACATACAACTGCCCATGTGAAAAGACATCTGTGTGCAGGTTTAATCCTACAAACTTTACAGATTGGCCTTGAGACTTGTTGATGGTCATAGCAAAGGCCAGCCTGATAGGAAATTGTCTTCTTTTCAAAGGATGGGCAAATTCTCTGCTGATGGCTGAAGGGTAATCCTTGGGATCAAGGCAATCTTCCCAGAAAACCTGTGATCTCCAGAAATGATTTCACACTTGACAACTCTGTTTTTGATGTCTCTAACAATCATTCTGGTCCCATTGCACAGTCCCCTAGCTGGGTCAAGATTCCTCAGAAGCATGACTGGACATCCTATTTTCAATGCCAACTTTGACAATGGCAATCCAGTGGTATTGAGGGAGTTCAGGTACTCCACAGGATATGGCTGATATCCATCCTGAGCCTCATTTTCCAAATCAACAGAATCTGCACTGTTCAGGAGTTTTTCTCTTCCTGGCATCATGTCAAGGATCATTTTGTTGATCTCATCCACATCATCATTCTTGCAGCACAAAATAGTTCTGTCCAAAAAGTATTGATTTGGTTTATGGCCCAGATGAATGTCAGGATAGGCATGTTCAATCAACTTGTCCATGGTGCTTGGATGGCAGCACATGTTTTCTGGAATCTGCACTTTTCCAACTTCATCCAAGTTAGTCCCTGCACCAATCTGCAACAGCCAAGCTGCATGTGCTCCACTTTCAGGAGTTCTCTCCAATCTCATATTTTGAGTCAAATAATGTACCTCCACATGTCTCCAAATTCCACTTCTTGCAATAGATGCTCCTACAATCTCCTGTCTCAAGGCTCTTGGCACCACTGGCAAAGTCTGACAAAAATCCCCTCCAAACATGACAGTGATTCCTGCAAATGGTACATCTCTCTGGTTAAGGAGATCCCTCAGAAGCCTATCAACAGAGGCAATAGCATATTTGTGCTGCATAGGCACCTCATCCCAAATAATGATTTTGGTGTGTTCCAATACCTGCCAAACCCATGTCAGAGTTCACATTTCATACTGTAGATTATATAGAAACCTTTCATACCTGATGCATCTTGGAGTTTCTTTTGACTCCTGCTATAGAAGCTTCTGTGACAGGAATGGGAATTTTAAATGTGGAATGAGCTGTCCTTCCTCCTTGCAGCAACAGAGATGCAATTCCAGATGATGCCACACACAGGGCTATTTGATTCTGAGATCTGACAGCTGCAGCAATGGTGTTGCACACAAATGTCTTGCCACACCCTCCAGCACTGTGGACAAACAGAAGCTTTCCTCTGTTGTGGTTGACAGAGTCCATGACAACATTAAACACATTTCTCTGCTCCTCATTGAACCTGCCTTCATTCAGTGTCACCAACTCAGCTTGCTGTCCTGGGTCATAATCCAACTGCTGTGCCAACAGGAAATTGTTCATGATGTCCTCCCAGGCTTGACCATCAAAGGGTCCTTGAGGCAATGGCATGGGTGGAAAGTCTGTCAGTGTCTTTCCAGACCTCATAAGGATCTTGTTCAGAAGGTGTAACCCATAGTCATGGATCTTGTCATCCTCAAATTGATGATCTTGATATTGAGGGAGTCTCTGAAGCCTTCGTCTCAAGTCATCACAGATGTGCTCCTTGTATCTGTCCCAGAGAACTTCAGGAGAGACTGGAAAACAACTGAGAAGAATCAGAGCAAAAAGGGACCTCAAAGCAGATCCAGTTTGCATATGTGCTGCCTCTCTGAGACACTGATCCCATTCCCTGTCATCCTCAAGTAATCCTCTAGCAAGACAGGCATCCTTGTAAGTGGGATGAACAATCCCATTAAACTTCCTCAAATCTTCAAAGGATTGTGCTCCAACCACCACTGTCAGAAGCATTCTCAGGTAAAATCTGTCTCCTTGAGATGGAGAGGCAAAGTACATCCTTCCAATTGCTGGAGGATGTCTGCCAGCCCTAAGTCTCCATTCATGATCCTTCTTGACATACAATTACTTTTTTGGGAAGTCTTGATAGAGCACAGTTCTTGCAGCAGGATCAACTCTGTTCTTCTTGAACCAAGCAGTCAGAGTTGTGTGCTTTTCAGCATTCCTCTCAACAACCTCATCAAGATTGTCAGCCTCATTAAAGTAGACCATCTGTTGATCCTTGTCATGGACAGCCAACCTCATCACAGATGGAAGCTCCTTGTGCATGTTGAACTCAAAGATATGCCAACATGACTCTGCAGCAGAGATGTATCTTGAATCAAGATACTCTTTGATCTCATTCCTCTCCTGACCTCTGCCAATCTCCAGAGTGGTCCTGTCATGCCCTTTGTAAATGTACTTGTGGATGTACTTGACTGCATGCACAGAAGCACACACTTCCACATTGATGTGGCAGTTGTACTTTGCAGATAGATATGGGTTGTAAGGAACCACATTCCTGTTGTCATATCTGTTCCCATGCTTCTCAAAAAATACCCCATTGTCAGGTCTGGCATATTTGGGATACCCATCATCACCAAAATGGGTGGTTGGACGAAATTCCTTTGGGAATTGCTTTGAACATCTCCCATTCACCATGCACTTGGCATGAGGTTTCTCAGCACCACATGGACCATGAACCATGTTCCTGGTAATCACATCATAAAGAACAGGCTGAGTGGCCTGATTTGGAATCTGAGCAGAGACAATGGAATCCACATCAGCTGCATTTCTGATCCTATGCTCAGCATGAAGAAACACCAAAAGGTGCATATGAGGAAGGCCTCTCTTCTGAAACTCAATGGTGTAAAGCATGGCCACAGTTTTTCCAAAAGCCCCTTTTGAATCTCTTTGTAGAGGGCTGTCCTTTTCCCCTCAAACACCCTTGACATGATGTCAGGTCTATCTCCTGCAGTCTGAGGACTGCCATGAGGCCCAGCTTCTTTCAAAAGTGCCTCCTTCACTTCTGGCCAATTAGGGTTGGCTGTCATTGTGATAAATAGATCTGGCTTTTGGAACTCTCTGCAAATAGCCATGGAATCTTGAAACAATTGCAGCATATGCCTTTCACTTCCAATGTGAGTTGAAGGCAAGATCACCCTTTGACCCACATTTTGCATGGTGGGATTACCACCTTGGTCACCCTGTGCAGCATCTCTAAGTCCCTGGTACACATCAGCTCTGAGCTCCCTTTGATGAGTTCTGGCCCAATTCAAAGCACTCTGCTCAACAGAAGCCCATCCATCCACAATGTATTGTTGGAACAATCTTCCACCTCTGAATAGGGGAGGCTGTTCCAAATCCCCAGGTCTGACATGGAGCCTGTAGGCATAATAGCACCTCTGAGTCACCTTGGCTGCTCTAGCTCTACCATTAGGTCTAGGCTGAGTTGGGATGTTGATATGCCACCCATCTTCACCATGTGGAAATAGCAACACATAGTGCAATGGGGAGTAGGCTGGATTCAAATGACTTATCCGACGCAGGCCACCACCACCTTGAAGGCGCAACACAATGTCTCTGTGTTCAGAGATCTCCTCAGAGCCATCTCCTGGAATGACTGCTGCAATCTCATCAGCAGTTGGCAGATTATATCTCCTTCCATCCTGATTCCTCTCCATGCACAACAGCACTTGAATATTTTGCCTCTGATTAGCAGGAGTTTCAGCCATGATCTGGTGGGCTGATTTGTAGAGAGCAACATAAGGGTGAGTTTGCAGAATCATGGCTTGCAACTCAGACATGATGGCAGGATGCAGGTGTGGATTATTGGCCATCCTCATATTGATCTGTGTTTCAGCATCATCATGAATATATATCTGGGCATAGTGCTCTGGCTGATTTTCTGCAGGCAGCAAGGCACCTGAATGGTGATGAAATTCACCTTGAATGCGAAATGAATAAGGCCCAGGGGCATTGGTGACAGCATGGTCAATCTTGACACCCAAAGAAGTGAAAGCAAAGGCAGCATTGTACTGCCTGATGAATTTGGCCTTGCAAACAGCACATGCCAAACTTGAGATTCCTTGCAGTTGAAGATGACAGTTTCTCAAAATCCCAATGCAAAGCATTGCAGTGAGAGCAAGTGATATTCATTGGACCCAAGCCATGGATTTCATTAGGCTGAAGGTCTACATAGGGTCTCCTGCCTCTTGGTAGATCTCTGGGATTTCTTGGGGGATCATCAGGAATATAATCCTGTGGGGGTTGCATTTCTCTCCTGATTTCATCCTCATATGCCCTGATCTGTTCATAAATATCAGCTTCTTGCTGTAGTTGTTGCTCATTGGCAGGCAAAGCCAGTGCCTGAGCAATAGCCTCATCCAGCCTTTGCCAGTCCTCAGCATCCAACTCATCCAAATCCAAATCATCCACATCAGGATCCAGCTCTCTCTCAAGCTCTTGTCTCCATTGATTCTGAATGAGGTTTCTTCTTTGAGCACCATCTGCATCTACAACCTCATCTATGTATTCCAAACCCAGTGCTTCATGAAATAGCTCCTCCTGCTCCTGTAGTCTTTGGGCTTCCAAAGCCAACTGCCTTTCAATCTCTGCTTGTCTTTGCAGCTCAGCCAATTCTCCCTGTCTTTGCTGTTCAGCTGCCAGATCTCTTTGTCTCTGCTCCTCAAGCATCTGAGCATACCCAAGTTGCCTTTGCTGTTCAGCTTCCAAATCTCTTTGTCTCTGCTCATCCAACCTCTGAGTCTGCTCAAGGTGTGTTTCTTCCTGAATGAGCTGTCTCTGCCTTTGCCCATCATGCATTATGCCATCCTGTATGTATCTATACTCCCTCTCCCTTTGCTCCTGCAACTGTTGCAAAAGTACCATCTGTCTTTGGCTAGCCTGTGCAGCTTCTAAAGATTGGACTCTAAGCCTCTCTTGCACCTGAGCATCCAAAACAGCTTGTCTATGAATTTCACCTTGCTCTCTGTGAGCAATTTGTCCTCTGTGGACATTATTTAGATTGACATTATTAGCCTGAGGTCCAGATAAAATATTTCTTGGTCCAGAAACCTGTCTTGGTCTGCCTCTGCCTCTTCTAGCTGGCTGAGGAGGTGGCAAGTTAGCAGCCATATCTCTCATCCAATTATGGGTCTACTTTGAGTCACAGCAACAGGAAGAGGAGGAGCTGCTCCAGGAGTAGGAACATGAGTTCCAGGAATTACTGGCATGGGAAATGACCTAGTAGCATTGATATAGCCAGGTATCTGCACTTCTGGAATGATAGGCATAGGAAATAGCCTAGGTGCATCAATATGCTCAGGTATTTGGACTTGAGGAATCTGAGCAGCAAAGTTCACTCCAAAATTGGGCTGTTCAATGCCCTGAGGTAAAACAGGCTGTCTGAAAAGCCTAGCCTGCCTTCTATGATCATCTGGATCAGTCATATTCTCAATTTGATACATCCTAGATGCAGCTCTTGTATTTTGACGCTCATCTTCTGGAGTAGTAGGCCTAGACCTATCCAACACATGATATATAAACAGATATGGTTGTTGAAAGCTCTTACATAATGATAGATAAGTGATTGGAGGTGAAAAAGATCAAGAATATGTCAAGAAAGTGACTGGAGGGGGAAAAAGATTTATCAATAATAATTTGGATGTATTTTCATAATTATTACTCACTTGCCCAGTCAGAAAGCCAAGTTTACTTCAAGAATAATGTCAAAGCTGAGCACAATTAACCCAGTATGTTTACTAAAGCCTTATCAGTGCCATCTATTATGAAAAAAGTAAATTGACCATACATGGCTCCAAAATATGCAATTACTATGCCAAGAATTTTAAATAAGGGTCACCCAATGCATCTAAAAGCTTACTCACATTTCTCTGAATTTCTCCTGATTTTTCCTGATTTTTAAACACCTTGAATAGCAAGCTAAGGCCTTATCAGCACAATCATAAGCCTTATCTGCACAGATTGTCATACATGCACCAAAGCTCTGAACCAAAAGCATTAGATGACATCCTAAAGACATTCACATATCCCTACATTATTCTGAATTTTATTTGAATTTTAAGCAGTGTGTGTGTGTGAGGGAAGGAATGAAGGAAGGGAACAAAGAGCAGCGCTTTTTTTGCTTACAAATTGCTTACAAATGCTTACGTAAATTATTAGTCAGGCTGACCAATCTTATGTCAGCCTTATGTCAGCATTATCTAAGAATTTGTCAGCGCTGTGTCAGCGGTACCTTTCACACGCTTTGTCCCCTTCTATATAGACAAGCTTCAGGGGCCCCGCCTATGGCGCGTCCTCGCGTTGCTCAAACTGCGCCGTTGTCTCGCCCCTTCAGCTTGCTGGGGGCGCGCCCCCAGACCCCCGCAAATCCCACTTCTGGGTCACATGCTTTATCCCACTTTACAGTTTTATGCTTTATCCCAATGATGGGTCATGAGGTGGTGTGGAGTCCCATCTGATGGACCATGTGTAGAGCCATGTCAGGTGGTGTGTGAAGTGCCATGTCATGTGGTGTGTCAAATTCCATGTCACAGGGTGTGTGAAGAACCATGTCACATGGTGTGTGAAGTCCCATGTCATGTGAAGCACTATGTCACATAGTGTGTGAAGCTCCATGTCACATGATGCACTATGTCATATAGTGTGTGAAGTGCCACGTCACATGAAGCACCATGTCACATGGCATTGAAGTGCTATGTCATGCAAAGCATCATGTCACAGGGTGTGTGAAGTGCCATGTCACATGGTGTGTGAAATGCCATGTCATGTGGCATGTGAACAGCCATGTCACATGGTGTCATGTGGTGTGTGAACACCTATGTCATGTGGTGTATGAAGTGCCATGTCACATATGACACATGGTGTGTGAAGTGTCATGTCACATGGTGTGTGAACAGCCATGTCACGTGGCATGTGAAGTGCCATGTCATGTGGTGTCACATGGTGTGTGAAAAGCCATGTCATGTGGCATGTGAAGCACCATGTCACATGGTGTGTGAAAGTGCCATGTCACATGATGTGTGATGCACCATGTCACATGGTGTGTGAAGTGCCATGTGAAAGTGCCATGTCATGTGAAGCACCATGTCACATGGTGTGTGAAAGTGCCATGTCACATGCAATGTGATGCACCATGTCACATGCCATGTGATGCACCATGTCATGTGGCCTGTGAAGTGCCATGTCATATGGCTTGTGAAGCACCATGTCACAGGGCGTGTGAAGTGCCATGTCACATGATGTGTCACAGGGCGTGTGAAGTGCCATGTCACATGATGTGTGATGCACCATGTCACAGGGCGTGTGAAGTGCCATGTCATGTGGCATGTGAAGTGCCATGTCACAGGGTGTGTGAAGTGCCATGTCATGTGGCTTGTGAGGTGCCATGTCACAGGGCATGTGAAGTGTGCCATGTCACATGGTTTGTGAAGCAACATGTCACAGCATGTGTGAAGAACCATGTCATGTGAAGCACCATGTCACATGAAGCACCATGTCACATATCATGTGAAGTGTCATGTGTCATGTGGTGTATGAAGCACCATGTCATATAGCATGTGAAGTGCCATGTGAAATGCCATGTGGTCGACTGTGTGAAAAGCCATGTCAGGTGGCATGTGAAATGCCATGTAATGGGCCATGTGAATTCCCAGTGGTGGTGCACTCCCTGTGACTGGGGTGTGATAGTGTGACTTGTGAGATCCTTGTGACTGAGATGTGCCTTGTGAGTGCCCTGTGACTGGTGTGGGACTGAGGTGTGACATGTGGGCCATGTGTGAGTCACTCCCTGAGACAGTGTGACTGGGGTGTGACTTGTGAGAATTGTGTGACTGATGAGTGCCATGTGACTGGGGTGTGACTGAGGTGTGACTTGTGAGCACATGTGACAGAGCAATGTAAGAAGGGAACAAAGGTTGCTTACAAATGCTTATGTAAATTATTAGTCAGGCTGACCAATCTTATGTCAGCATTATATAAGAATTTGTCAGCGCTGACTCATCGGTACCTTTCCCACGCGTTGTGTCCTTCTATATAGACAAGCTTCAGGGGCCCCGCCTATGGCGCGTCCTTGCGTTGCTCGAACTGCACCGTCGTCTCGCCCCTTCAGCTTGCTATAGCAAATGCCAACCTTATAGGGAATTGTCTTCTTTTCATAAGTTGTATGTTGTGTACCAGACCAGGGAGAGGAGCTCCTTTGGAGCTCCTCCCCCTGGTCCTCCAATTCCAAAGTTTCATGCTTTATCCCAGTTCAAAGTTGTATGTTGTGTACCAGACCAGGGAGGAGCTCCTTCGGAGCTCCTCCCCCTGGTCCTCCAATTCCAGAGTTTCATGCTTTATCCCAGTTCAAGTTGTATGTTGTGTACCAGACCAGGGGAGGAGCTCCTTTGGAGCTCCTCCCCCTGGTCCTCCAATTCCAAAGTTTCATTCATGCTTTATCCCAGTTCACAGTTGTATGCTGACTTTCAATCCACAACTTTGTTTCATCTCTTTCTTATTCAAACTTGCTATCTATCTTCTTACTATATAGCTATACATACTATATCTAATTACAAATTTAATCCCTGTAAAACCTCATTATACACTATGTTAGGTACTTTTTTGCTTTCATTTCCCTCTGGCAACAATACTTTTATCCTCCCTCCAGAAGTGCATCTTGACAATGCAACATACATCTGCCCATGTGAAAACACTTCTGTTTGCAGGTTTAATCCCACATACTTCACTGATTGCCCTTGAGACTTGTTGATAGTCATTGCAAATGCCAACCTTATAGGGAATTGTCTTCTTTTCATAGGTATGGGCAGATTCTCTGCTGAAGGCTGAAGTGTGATCCTTGGAATCAATGCTATCTTCCCAGAAAACCTTTCATCCCCAGAAATGATCTCACATTTCACAACTCTGTCTCTGATCCCTCTGACAATCATCCTGGTCCCATTGCACAGTCCTCTGGATGCATCAAGATTCCTCAGAAGCATCACTGGACATCCTATCTTCAATGACAGTTTGGACAATGGCAATCCACTTGCATTCAGGGAATTCAAATATTCCACAGGATATGGCTGATATTCATCCTGAGCCTGGTTCTCCATGTCAACAGAATCTGCACTGTTGAGCACTTTCTCCATCCCTGGCATCATATCCAGAATCATTTTGTTGATCTCATCCACATCATCATTTTTGCAACACAAAATGGTCCTGTCCAAATAATATTGATTTGGTTTGTTGCCTAGGTGGATATCAGGATAGGCATATCCTATCAGAGTGTCCATGCTATTTGGATTGCAGCACATGTTCTCTGGAATTTGTACTTTGCCAGCATCATCCAAGTTGGTGCCTGCACCAATCTCCAACAGCCAAGCTGCATGAGCTTCACTTTCTGGACTCCTGTCCAACCGCATATTATGAGTTAAATACATTACTTCCACATATCTCCAAAGGTTGCTCCTGGCAAGGCATGCACCCACAATCTCTTGACGCAATGCTTTGGGTACCACAGGCAAAGTTTGACGAAAGTCACCTCCAAATATCACTGTGATTCCAGCAAATGGTATCTCTCTTCTGTTCAGAAGGTCCCTCAGAAGCCGATCCACAGAGGCAACAGCACTCTTGTGTTGCATAGGCACTTCATCCCATATAATAATCTTGGTGTGCTCAAACACCTGATCCATGTTCAACCTCATGTTGAAATCCAACTGTAGTAGATTGTTGCTACCTGATGCATGTAGGAATTTCTTTTGACTCCTGCTACAGATGTCTCTGTAATGGGAATGGGAATCTTGAAGGTGGAATGAGCTGTTCTTCCACCTTGCAGCAAGAGAGAAGCAATCCCAGAAGAGGCCACACACAGGGCTACTTGATTCTGAGATCTGACTGCAGCAGCAATGGTGTTGCACACAAAAGTTTTACCACACCCTCCAGCACTGTGAACAAACAAAAGCTGCCTCTGTTGTTGTTGACAGAGTCCATGACAGCATTATAAGCATTCCTCTGCTCTTCATTGAACCTGCCTACATTCAGAGTCACCAATTCACCTTGTTGCACTGGATTATAGTCCAAATACTGAGCCAACATGAAATTCCCCAGCATGACCTCCCAGCTTTGACCCTCCATGGGTCCTTGAGGCAATGGCATAGGTGGAAAGTCACCAGAGTTTTCCCAGACCTCATGACAATCTTGTTGAGAAGATGTAGGCCATAGTCATAGATCTTGTCATCCTCAAACTGATGGCCTTGGAATTGAGGTAGCCTCTCAAGTTTCTTCTCAAGTCATCACATATGTGTTGCTTGTATTTATCCCACAGAGTTTCAGGAGATAATGGAAAACAACTCAGCAGAATCACTGCAAATAGTGATCTCAAAGCAGACCCAGTCTGCATTCTAGATGCCTCTCTAAGGCATTGATCCCACTCCTTGTCATCTTCAAGCAATCCTCTGGCAAGACAGGCACCCTTGTATGGGATGAACAATCCCATTAAACTTCTTCAAGTCATCAAAGGACTGTGCCCCAGCAACCACAGTCAGAAGCATTCTCAGGTAAAACCTTTCTCCCTGAGATGGAGAGGCAAAGTACATCCTGCCAATGGCAGGAGCATTCCTAGTCCTGAGCTTCCATTCATGAGTCTTCTTGACATACCAATACTTCTTGGGAAAGTCTTGGTACAGCACTGTTCTTGCTTGTGGATCTGCTCTATTCTTCTGGAACCAAGCAGTCAAAGGTGTGTGCTTTTCTCCACCACTTGCAACAACCTCATCCAGTCTGTCATCTGCATTGAAATATATCAATTGCTGATCCTTCTCATGGACAGCCAATCTCATCACAGATGGAAACTCCTTATGCATGTTGAATTCAAACATGTGCCAACAGGACTCTGCAGCAGAGATGTATCTTGAATCCAGATACTCCTTTATCTCATTCCTGTTCTGACCTTCACCAATCTCCAGAGTGGTTCTGTCATGTCCCTTGTAAATATACTTGTGGATGTATTTGACTGCTTGCACAGAAGCACAAACTTCCACATTGATATGACAATTGTACTTTGCAGACAAATAGGGATTGTAGGGAACAACATCCCTGTTGTCATACCTGTTGCCATGCTTCTCAAAGAATGCCCCATTGTCAGGCCTAGCATACTTGGGATATCCATCTTCACCAAAATGGGTGGTAGACGAAATTCCTTGGGGAACCCCTTTGAACATCTCCCATTAATCATGCACTTGGCATTAGGCTTCTCAGCTCCACATGGACCATGAACCATGTTCTTGGTAATGACTTCATACAGAACAGGTTGAGTCAGTTGATAGGTATTTGGGCGCACAGACAATGGTGTCAACATCAGTAGCATTTCTTATCTTGTCATTGGCACTGAGAAAGACCAATAGTGCATGTGAGGAAGGCCCCTCTTCTGGAATTCAATGGTGTAAACCATTGCTACTGCTTTGCCAAAAAGCCCTTTTTGTATCTCATTGTAAAGGGCTGCTCTTTTCCCCTCAAAGACCTGGACATGATGTCAGGTCTATCTGTAGCAGTCTGAGGGCTGCCATGGGGCCCTTCTTCATTGAAAAGTGCTCTTGACTTCTGGCCAATTGGGATTAGCTGTCATGGTAATGAAAAGATCAGGCTTTTGGAACTCTCTGCAAATGGCCATGGAATCTTGAAACAGTTGAAGCATGTGCCTTTCACTTCCAATGTGTGTTGAGGGCAATATTACCCTTTGACCCATATTTTCCATGGTAGTGTTTCCATCTCCATCACCTGCAGCTGCATCTCTCAGCCCCTGATATACATCAGCTCTCAGCTCTCTTTGATGAGTCCTTGCCCAGTTCAAACTACTTTGTTCAGTGGAAGCCCATGCATCCACAATATACTGCTGGAAGAGCCTTCCAGCTCTGAAAAGTGGAGTCTGGTCTCCTGGTCTGACATGCAGCCTGTATGCATAATAGCACCTCTGGCTGACTTTGGGACCTCTACTCCTTCTATCTTGTCTGGCCTGAGTAGGAATGTTGATGTGCCAGCCATCTTCACCATGTGGAAATAACAAACATAATGCAATGGTGAATAGCCTGGATTCAAATGGCTAATGCGCCTCAAACCACCACCTTGAAGGCGTAAAACAATGTCTCTGTGCTCAGAGACCTCTTCAGAACCATCCCCTGGAATAACTGCAGCTATTTCATCAGCAGCTGGCAGATTGTATCTCCTTCTATCCTGAGTCCTCTCCATGCGCAACAGCACTTGAATATTGCGTCTCTCATTGGCAGGTGTTTCAGCCATAATTTGATGAGCTGATTTGTACAGAGCAATATAGGGATGTGTTTGAAGGATCATTGCCTGCAGCTCAGCCATGATGACAACATTCAAATGAGGATTATTTGCCATCCTCATATTGACTTGCATCTCAGCATTGTCATGAATGTAGATTTGAGCATAGCGCTCTGGCTGGTTTCCCTCTGGAAGTAAGGCACCTGAATGGTGATGTAATTCACCCTGAATGCGAAATGAGTATGGCCCAGGAGCATTGGTGACAGCATGATCAATTTTAACACCAAGAGAGTAAATGCAAAAGCAGCATTGTAATTTCTAATGTCTTTTCTGAATGCCTTTGAATGAGGTGAAATCCCACACAGCATGTCTCTAAGAACTCTTGGAGCCTCTCTCAGTGGAGGCAACTGAATTTGCCCTTGCAAACAGCACATGCCAAACTTGATATTTCTGGCTGTTGAAGATGATAGCTTTTCAAAGTCCCAATGTAGGGCATTACAGTGAGGACAGACAATATTCATGGCACCCAGACCATGGATTTCATCTGGCTGAAGGTCAACATAGGGTCTTCTACCTCTAGGAAGATCTCTGGGATCTCTTTGAGGAGCATCAGGAATGTCAATATCTTGCTGGTTTTGACCCTCTTGGTCTCTCCCAACATCCTCCTCATCTCTCCCATTCTCTGTATAACCTCTAGGTACTTGTTGTTCTTGCTCATTGACAGGTAAATCCAATGCCTGATTCACAGCTTCATCCAATCTTTCCCACTCCTCAGGATCCAAGTCTTCAAAGTCAAAACCATCATTTGGATCAGGATCCAGCTCTCTGTCATGCTCTTGTCTCCATTGATTCTGAATGAGGTTTCTTCTTTGAGCATTATCAGCATCAGCAACCTCATCAAAGTATTCCAAACCCAGAGCATCACGAAATAGCTCCTCCTGCTCCAGTCGTCGTTGGGCTTCCAAAGCTATTTGCCTTTCAACCTCTACTTGTCTATGCAGCTCAGCCAGTTGTCTCTGTATTTGCTGTTCAGCTGCCAGATCCCTTTGTCTCTGTTCCTCAAAGAACTGGACCTGGGCAAGCTGTCTTTGCTGTTCAACTGCTGACTCCCTTTGTCTTTGCTCCTCAATCATCTGAGCCTGGGAAACTTGTCTTTGCAGCTCAGCCACCAGATCCCTTTGTCTCTCCTCCTCAAGCATCTGAGCCTGGGCAGCTTGTCTTTGCTGTTCAGCTGCTAGGTCCTTTTGTCTCTCCTCCTCAAGCATCTGAGCCTGGGCAGCTTGTCTTTGCTGTTCAGCTGCCAGATCCCTTTGTCTCTCCTCCTCAAGCATCTGAGCCTGGGCAGCTTGTCTTTGCTGTTCAGCTGCCAGATCCCTTTGTCTCTCCTCCTCAAGCATCTGAGCCTGGGCAGCTTTTCTTTGCTGTTCAGCTGCCAGATTCCTTTGTCTCTCCTCCTCAAGCATCTGAGCATGGGAAAGTTGCCTTTTCTGTTCAGCATCCTGGTCTCTTTGTCTCTGCTCATCTAGCATCTGAGCATGTCTAAGTTGCCTTTGCTGCTCACCCTCCAAATCCCTTTGTCTCTGCTCATCTAGCATCTGAGCATGTGCAAATTGCCTTTGCTGCTCAGCTTCCTGGTTTCTTTGTCCATGCTCTTCCAGCATTTGAGCCTGCCCAAGTTGTGTTTCTCACTGAATGCGCTGTCTCTGCCATTCCTCATCATGCATCATGGCATCCTGTTCATATCTATGTTCCCTCTCCCTTTGCTCCTGTAACTGTTGCAAAAGCATTGCTTGTCTCTGCCTAACCTGTGCAACTTCCAGGGCTTGAATTCTGAGCCTCTCTTGCACCTGAGCAACCAAAGCAGCTTGCCTATGATTTTCCACATGCTCTCTGTGAGCAATATGTCCTCTGTGGACATTATTTAAATTGATATTATTAGTCTGTGGTCCAGATAAAATAGCTCTTGGTCCAGAAACCTGTCTGGGTCTGCCTCTGCCTCTTCTAGCTGGCTGAGCAGGTGGCAAGTTAGCAGCCATGTCTCTCCATCCAACTATGGGTCTACTTTCAGCTGCTCCAGGAGTAGAAACAACATTTCCAGGAACCATTGGCATGGGAAATAGCCCAGGAGCATTTAGATAGCCAGGGGTCTGCACTTCTGGAATTATAGGCAAAGGAAATAGCCTAGGTGCATCAATATGCTCAGGTATCTGCACTTGAGGAATCTGAGCAGCAAAATCCACTCCAAAATTGGGCTGCTCAATGCCCTGAGGTAAAACAGGTTGTCTGAGAAGCCTAGCCTGGCTTCTGCGATCATCTGGATCAGTCATCTGCAGTCTAAGCATCCTAGATGCCTCTCTAGTATTTTGATGCTCATTTTCAGGAGTTGTAGGCCTAGACCTATCCAACACATGATGATAAAAAGGAACAGGGTTGATGAAAGCCCTTACATATTATGGAATAAGTGACTGGAGGGGGAAAATGGATTTATCAATGGTTTGGATTCATTTTCATAATAATCACTCACTTGTTTGGTCAGGTAACAAATTTTGACTTCAAGAATAATGTTAAGTAAGTAACTGGAGGAGAAAACATAAATTTATCAATGATTTGCATGTATTTTCATAATAATCACTCACTTTCTCAGTCAGGAAGCCAAATTGAGTTCAAGAATAATGTCAAAACTGAGTAGAATTAACCCAGTATGTTTACTAAAGCCTTATCAGTTCCATCTATTGTGAAGAAAGCAAATTGGCCATACATAGATCCAAAATATGCAATTACTGTGCCAAAAAAAGTGAATAAGGGTTACCCAATGCATCTTGAAATTCACTCACATTCCTCTGAATTTATCCTGATTTATCCTGATTTTTAAACACCTTGAATAGCAAGCTAATGCCTTATCAGCACAATCATAAGCCTTATAGTACAGATTGTCATACATGGACTAAAGCACTGTGTCAAAAGTATTAGATGGCATCCTAAAGACATGTACATATTTCCCTACATTTTTCTGAATTTTATTTGAATTTTAGGCTGTGTGTGTGTGTGAGGGAAGGAAGAAAGAAGGGAACAAAGGGCAGCTGCGCTTTTTTGCTTACAAATGCTTACAAATGCTGACATAAATTATTAGTCAGGCTGACCAATCTTATGTCAGCCTTAGCTCAGCATTAGCTCAGCATTATATCAGCATTAGCTCAGCATTATATCAGCATTAGCTCAGCATTATATCAGCATTAGCTCAGCATTATGTCAGCATTACCACACAATTTGTCAGCGCTGACTCATCGGTACCTTTCCCACCCGTTGTCCCCTTCTTTATAGACAAGCTTCGAGGGCCCCGCTAATACGACTCTACACTGCTAAGACAGCTGTGTAGACAGGGGGGTTTGTGTGAGCTAGTTGAAGAGTCCCGACGTTGCCAACCAGAGGAGCACACAAGAACGCGTGCGGAGCGGAAATGCAGAGAGCGGATGTGACGTGACAGAACGCACGCTGAGCGGAACGCAAGTGCGGACGGGCGGATGTGACGTGTGACCTAGTAACAAAACGCGCGCGGAGCGGAATGCAAGTGCGGACGTGCGGATGTGACATGTGACCTAGTGACAGAATGCACGCGGAGCGGAACACAAGTGTGGCTGTGACGCGACGGAGTAACAGCAATGGCGTGTGACGTGACTGCGTCGGCGTGTGGGTAGAGTGCGTGACAAGTGTGACAAGAGAGCGAGAGTGCGCGTGCAACGGAAAAAGAGCTTATTGCATGGGAGTGAGATTATGTGTTATATATGATATTGGGGGTAGGATGGTATCTTCTGATGACAAGATAACTACGAGGCTTTATATACATTTTTGGCTCTATCAGTACGAAGGAACTCTGCAATATTTTCACCTCCTGTCCAAATCCGGGCTTGATATTGATGATCGACGATTTTCCATGAAGTTTTCCTTCCTTTGTTCTGGATGGGGATTTGCCTTTATCCCTTGATCGTGGGTTTGGATCTTGATTGTGAGCCCCGGAAAGCAGAGTTGCCTATTGAGGAAGTGGCTGTGCAGAGAGCGGACTTGCATTCCTGTAGCGCGGGAAAGAGCGGATAGAGCGGATCGGAAGCGGATCGCAAAGTGCGGAAAAGCGCGGGAAAGAGCGGATCGGAAGCGGATCGCAGAGTGCGGATCACCAGCGGAGCGGAAATGTCGCACGAGAGCGGAAAGCGCGGGAAAGCGGATCGGAAGCGGATCTTCTACACAGTCACAGCCAGTGACTGCTCATCATCTCCCCGGTACTTGAAAAATTGACCGCCCTCAGTCAACTGCTGTTGCTGGGAGTCTTTTGTACCTGTTGAGTAGCTGTTGCAAACGTCGCTAGATCGGATGTTGCCGAGGCGTAGGCAGAACATGTGGTGGGGTGCTAACAAAGGTGCGGATGGAGAGCGCGTGAACAGATCGTCAAAGGTGGCTGGACTGGGCGCGGCGGCGAACGAGGTGGGCGAGCGAGGTGCGTTGAGCGTACGACGTATGGTGGGTGATCGGTGGCATCTGGATGCGTGAACAGATCGTCGACTGCGGCTGAACGGAAGGGAAGGCGTGGGCAGTCGTTGTGAACGGCCGAGGCATTGACTATCGCTGGATGGGCTTTGACGGACGGCGCAGCTGATTGATGATGTGAACATCGGTGGGCGTCGTCGTTGCAAGGTGGTGGCTCCGGATCCGGTGTGCGTCGGTGTGTGCCGTCTTCATCGTCCTCTATCCCCACTTCCTCCTCTCTGCTAATCTCCTTCTCTTCCTCTCCTCTCTTCTCCTTCTCTTCGTCAAACATGGTTGTCAGAGATGCGGGGCGGCGGGAAATTACTGAGGGCGAGGGCGAACGGTCGGTTATCGTTGAAACTTCTTGCTTAAGTGGTGGAGGCTGCGTAGACGTAGGCGCTGGGGAAAAACTTGCTTGCGACGGTGTACTTGAAACTGGAACACTTGACTTATAACTTGAACTTGACGTAAAACTCGCTGGGGCTGATGAACTTGAAAAACTTGTATGACTTGTTTTATAACTTGACTCGGTGGATGAAACGGACGGGGATCGAGACTTGACTGATGTAGCGTCAGGGGCTGTAGCTGAAGGTGCGAGTGGGATGGATTCGGAGTCATTGGTGCGAGAGCGGGTAGTGAGCGCGGATGGACCGTTATCGGATTGGACCGTTGCGTCGTGCGGAACTGGAGTGGTTTCGAGCTTGATTGTTGACTGTTCAACGGACGGTGAAGGTGGCGGCAAGAGCGGGTGCGACGGATGCGAAGGGAGCGAAAGCGGAAGTATGAGTCCGGGCGGGCACGTTAGCGGATCCGACGAAAGCCGGTGCGTAATTGATTTGTCCTCCGTGGCTGCACTGTTTTCTGCTGGTGCGCGCTGGGCGGTTTCCATGTCGTTGGTACGAAAGCGAGCAGTTGGCGCGGCTTTGATGTCGTTGGCGCGAGAACGAGTAGCGGCCGCGGATTGATCTTCGGATGTGGCCATAGGCGACGAGAGCGGATGCGACGGCGGAGGTGAGCGCGGATATGTAAGTCCGGGCGGGAACTTGACCGGAATTGACCTAGTACTAGCTGTGCTCGATGCGACGCTGCCGGTCTCGCTGGTCGCTAATGGTGCACGCTGGCCAGTTTCAGTGTTGTCGCGAAAACGAGTCGCGGGCGTGGATTCGAATGTGATCGTTGCGTCGTGCGGAAATGGAGTGCTTTGGACACTTAGCGGTGGTACGGGCAAGGCTGGGACTGTCGCTGACGTTGAGTGCGGGCTCATTGACTGCATGGCGGACGACGAAGGTGGAGGATGCGAGAGCGGATGTATAAGCCCGGGCGGGCACTTCAGCGGAATTGGCGTAATCCGTTGCGCGATCGTCGTGATGTTGGTAGCTGCAATGGTCGCTGCTGTCGTGCGTGCGATAGGAGCATCAATCGGATGCGCCGGTACTGGTGCGGACGCGATTGTGGATGCGACAGTGGACAGGGCGGGCACATGTTCCGTATGCGCGACAGTGACGTCGTGGTCCGTTGATGATGCCATGGTTACTAGCCAGGTGGATAGCCGCTGCCAAAGGGAAGCACTGGCTTTGGACGGTGAGTGCGGAAATGATGAGTCGGAATTGGCGGATTCAGCGAACGCGCCTGGCATGTATTGTGACTGCAGCATGTCGTCTGAGCTTACTTCAAGTGCGGGGAGCGTGTACGAGGCTATTTCAGAGCCATGGTCACTACTGGCTACTGCGAGCGGATCAGAGGACGTTGGCGGCTCATCGGGTACGGAGGGTGCAGCTTGGAGCATACTAATTGCGTGCGATGGTGATGCGTGGACATGCGATGATGCGGGCAGGGGTACAAGACCAGGGGACACCAGTAGCAGTGTTGACGAACTCTGGAGCACGACGGATGCGACATTGGCAGCGGATGCGGTTGCGGATAGCGGACTTGCGTCGCGAGCTTGAACCCGGTGTGTGACTGATGTGACATTGGCAGCTGATGCGGTTGCGGATAGCGGACTTGCGTCGCAAACCGGAGCGGTAGGAGTGGAACAATTTTCAACGATGTCGGAACTGCGCGGGTGCGGGTGCAAATCCGAAGCGGTACTTGAGGACATAGTAGCTGCGGAGCACGCATGTGACCTATGCTGTGGAGCCCAAAAGGAGGGGAAGTCGATGTCATTGATGCGCATAAAGTCGCTGAGTGAAATGGAAGTGTATCCGTTGTTTACTGCCGCAGATGTGAATAGCACAGGTGACGGTGATACTTCAAGTGGTGTTTGCTCCGACGACAATGCAGCAGCATTCGCTACAAGTTCCTTGAGACTTTGCGCTATGTATTCCACTACTTCCTCACTCAATATTGACCTCGCAACTGCAGGATCCATATTAGATAGCTGCGCTGATACCTTTATTACTGACGTTCCGAGTGCGGAGATGTCCGTGATTGTGGGCGCAACCGCAAACTTGATGTGTGCAAGTCCCTGCCGGCTGCGGAATGCGAGAATCGTCCGCCGTATTTGTCCTATTTCGCCTGCTATCGCTTTCTCTTCCGCTGACCATTCCAAAGCTTCGTGGCTTGTTCCGTAGGTGCTGCTGAGGCACGTCGCGCGATCGGGCGATGTTTCAGATTTTTCCCGCGGTTCGATCTCCCGTTCCGCAAGTGGTGTCGCATTTGTGGAAGTTGTGATGCGTGACATCTGAGCAGACTGCTCATCCTCATATAGCTGTATAATCGCCTGTCTGAAATCCGCATAGTGGAAGTCATCGTCCCATTGCGGAATGTCGTCAACCTGTCTTTGGCTCTCGATTGGTAGATAGCGATTTGCGTATACCTTCATCATCATCTTGTCACAGACATGTGACTGCTCCATCATGGCCTCTAGCTGTCGGAAATATTCCGGAACCGCTCGACGGTTGAACTGTGGTGCGCAATGGTCATTGCTGGTAGGCATACTGAAAACGGGTGCGGAATTGGGGCTTCAGTTAGCCTCACTGGGGCAGCCAATATAATACGACTCTACACTGCTAAGACAGCTGTGTAGACAGGGGGGTTTGTGTGAGCTAGTTGAAGAGTCCCGACGTTGCCAACCAGAGGAGCACACAAGAACGCGTGCGGAGCGGAAATGCGGAGAGCGGATGTGACGTGACAGAACACGCGCTGAGCGGAACGCAAGTGCGGACGGGCGGATGTGACGTGTGACCTAGTAACAAAACGCGCGCGGAGCGGAATGCAAGTGTGGACGTGCGGATGTGACGTGTGACCTAGTGACAGAATGCACGCGGAGCGGAACACAAGTGTGGCTGTGACGCGACGGAGTAACAGCAATGGCGTGTGACGTGACTGCGTCGGCGTGTGGGTAGAGTGCGTGACAAGTGTGACAAGAGAGCGAGAGTGCGCGTGCAACGGAAAAAGAGCTTATTGCATGGGAGTGAGATTATGTGTTATATATGATATTGGGGGTAGGATGGTATCTTCTGATGACAAGATAACTACGAGGCTTTATATACATTTTTGGCTCTATCAGTACGAAGGAACTCTGCAATATTTTCACCTCCTGTCCAAATCCGGGCTTGATATTGATGATCGACGATTTTCCATGAAGTTTTCCTTCCTTTGTTCTGGATGGGGATTTGCCTTTATCCCTTGATCGTGGGTTTGGATCTTGATTGTGAGCCCCGAAAGCAGAGTTGCCTATTGAGGAAGTGGCTGAAAGAGCGGAAGAGCGGATCGGAAGCGGATCGCAAAGTGCGGAAAGCACAGGAAAGAGCGGATCGGAAGCGGATCGCAGAGTGCGGATCACCAGCGGAGCGGAAATGTCGCACGAGAGCGGAAAGCGTGGGAAAGCGGATCGGAAGCGGATCTACACAGTCACAGCCAGTGACTGCTCATCACCGCCTATGCGCGTCCTCGCGTTGCTCGAACTGCGCCGCGTCTCGCCCTTCAGCTTGCTGGGGCGCGCCCCCAGACCCCTGCAAATCCCAATTCTGGGTGACATGCTTGATCCCACTTTACAGTTTATGCTTTATCCCAATGAAGGTCATGACGTGGTGTGTGGAGTCCCATCTGATGGACCATGTGTAGAGCCATGTCAGGTGGTGTGTGAAATGCCATGTCATGTGGTGTGTCAAATTCCATGTCACAGGGTGTGTGAAGAACCATGTCACATTGTGTGAAGTCCCATGTCATGTGAAGCACTATGTCACATAGTGTGTGAAGCTCCATGTCACATGACGCACTATGTCATATAGTGTGTGAAGCACCATGTCATGTGGCATGTGAAGTGCTATGTCATGCAAAGCATATGTCACAGGTGTGTGAAATGCCATGTCATGTGGTGTGAACTGCCATGTCACATGGTGTGAAGTACCATGTCACAGGGTGTGAAATGCCATGTCATGTGGCATGTGAACAGCCATGTCACATGTGTCATGTGCTGTATGAAGTGCCATGTCACATGGTGTGTGAAGTACCATGTCACATACTGTGTGAAATGCCATGTGTCATGTGGTGTGTGAAGTCCATGTCACATAGTGTGTGAAGTGCCCTGTGATGGTAGTGAACACTATGTGATGGACGTGTGAGGTGTGTGAAACACCATGTCAAGTGGCATGTGAAGTGCCATGTCAGCCATGTCACATGGTGTGTGTCACCTAGTGTGTGAAGTACCATGTCACACAAAGCACCATGTCACAGGGCATGTGAAGTGCCATGTCATGTGGCTTGTGAAGTGACATGTCACAGGCATGTGAAGTGACATGTCATGTGGCTTGTGAAGTGACATGTCACAGGGCATGTGAAGTGCCATGTCACATGGCGTGTGAAACACCATGTCATGTGGCGTGTGAAGTACCATGTCACAGGGTGTGTGAGGTGCCATGTTACAGGGTGTGTGAAGTGCCATGTCACATGGCGTGTGAAACACCATGTCACATTGAAGCACCATGTCATGTGGCATGTGAAGTGCCATGTGAAATGTCATGTGGTGGACCATGTGAACAGCCATGTCATGTGGCATGTGAAGCACCATGTCACAGGGTGTGTGAAGCGCCATGTCACAGGGCATGTGAAGCGCCATGTCACAGGGTGTGTGAAGCGCCATGTCACAGGGCGTGTGAACAGCCATGTCACATGGCTTGTGAACAGCCATGTCACGTGGCATGTGAACAGCCATGTCACGTGGCGTGTGAACAGCCATGTCACGTGGCATGTGAACAGCCATGTCACGTGGCATGTGAAGTGCCATGTCACATGGCTTGTGATGGTGTGTGAAGTGCCATGTCATGTGGCATGTGAAGCACCATGTCATGTGGTGTGTGAAACACCATGTGATGGACCATGTGAATTCCAAGTGGCTCCCTGTGACTGGGGTGTGACATGTGGGCAATTGAGTCACCCTGAGTACCATGTGATGGGGTGTGACTTGTGAGAACCTTGTGACATGCCTCTGACTGGATGGACCGAGGTGTGACATGTGAGCCATGACTGTGTGACAGGTGTGACTCGTGAGAAATCCTGTGACAGGTGTGACTTGTGAGTGCCCTGTGACTGAGGTGTGACTGGGTGTGACTTGTGACTGAGTAATGTAAGAAGGGAACAAAGGTTGCTTACAAATGCTGACAAATGCTTACTAATTATTAGTCAGGCTGACCAATCTTATGTCAGCCTTATATAAAATTATGGCATGATTATCTAAGAATTTGTCAGCGCTGACTCATCCGTACCTTTCTCACACATTGTTCCCTTCTTTATAGACAAGCTTCAGGGGCCCCGCCTATGGCGCGTCCTCGCGTTGCTCGAACTGCGCCGTCGTCTCGCCCCTTCAGCTTGCTGGGGCGCGCCCCCAGACCCCCGCAAATCCCACTTCTGGTTTTATGCTTTATCCCACTTTAGAGTTGTATGCTTTATCCTCAGGCATGTGAAACCGCCAGGTGACATGACGTGTGAAGTGCCATGTCACATGGTGTGTGAACTGCCATGTCACAGGTGTGTGAAACACCATGTCACATTGAAGCACCATGTCATGTGGCATGTGAGGCGCCATGTGAAATCCCATGTGGTGGACCGTGTGAACAGCCATGTGATGGACCATGTGAATTCCAAGTGGTGGTGAGTCACTCCCTGTGACTGGGGTGTGACTTCTAGGCACCCTGTGACTGTGAGTCACTCCCTGGGTGGTCACCATCTGATGGGGTGACATTGTGACTGAGGTGTGGCTTGTGGGAACCCTTTGACTGGGATGTGACATTGTGACTGAGGTGTGGTTGATGGGCACCATGTGATAGGGGTGTGACATATGTCTGTGGTGTGTGAAAAACCATATCATGTGGCATGTGAAGCACAGTGCCATGTGAAATGCCATGTCAGGTGGTGTGAAATGCTATGTCACATCATGTGTATGTCATGTGGTGTGTGAAATACCATGTGATGGACTGTGCAAGGTGAGTGAAACACCATGTCAGCCATGTCACGCAAAGCACCATGTCACATGGCGCGTGAAATGCCATGTCATGTGGCATGTGAAGTGCAATGTCACAGGGTGTGTGAAGTGCCATGTCATGTGATGTGTGAAGCACCATGTTGCATGGTGTGTGAAGTGCCATGTCACATGAAGCACTATGTCACGTAGCATGTGTAGTGCCATGTCACATGTCACATGGCGTGTGAAGTGCCATGTCACATGAAGCATGTCACATAGCATGTGTAGTGACATGTCATGTGATGTGTGAAGTGCCATGTCACATGAAGCACTATGTCACATAGCATGTGTAGTGCCATGTCATGTGACATGCGAAGTGCCATGTCATGTGATGTGTGAAGCACCATGTCACATGTCACATGGTTTGTGAAGTGCCATGTCACATGAAGCACTATGTCACGTAGCATGTGTAGTGCCATGTCATGTGATGTGTGAAGAGCCATGTCATGTGATGTGTGAAGCACCATGTCACATGGTGTGTGAAGTGCCATGTCACATGGCGTGTGAAGTGCCATGGAAGTGCCATGTCACATGGCATGTGAACAGCCATGTCAAGTGGCGTGTGAAGTGCCATGTCATGTGGCATGTGAACACCCATGTCAAGTGGCATGTGAAGTGCCATGTCATGTGGTGTGTGAAGCACTATGTCACGTGGTGTGTGAAGCACCATGTCACAGGGCTTGTGAAGTGCCATGTGAAATGCCATGTGGTGGACCGTGTGAACAGCCATGTCATGTGGCATGTGAAATGCCATGTAATGGGCCATGTGAATTCCCAGTGGTGTGATAGTGTGACTTGTGAGATCCTTGTGACTGAGATGTGCCTTGTGAGTGCCCTGTGACTGGTGTGGGACTGAGGTGTGACATGTGGGCTATGTGTGAGTCACTCCCTGAGACAGTGTGACTGGGGTGTGACTTGTGAGAATTGTGTGACTGGTGAGTGCCGTGTGACTGGGGCGTGACTGAGGCGTGACTTGTGAGCACATGTGATGTGACTGAGTAATGTAAGAAGGGAACAATGGTTGATTACAAATGCTTACAAATGCTGACATAAATTATTAGTCAGGCTGACCAATCTTATGTCAGCCTTAGCTCAGCATTAGCTCAGCATTATGTCAGCATTACCACACGATTTGTCAGCGCTTTGTCAGCGGTACCTTTCCCACCCGTTGTTCCCTTCTATATAGATAACAGGAATGATAAAAGACAATTGTTGACATGCATCAAAGATTTTACTATCAATATGAAGAAGAGCGGTTATCAACTTGCACTCTGACCATCCTTGGGCTGCTGCATGTTGCAAATGATATTCGTTTTTGTGGTCCAGTGCACACAACTTGGACATTTTTTATGGAACATTTTTGTGGCTTCATGAAGCATTCACTGAAATCCAAGAGAATGCCATGGGCTAATTTAAGCAGGAAGATCTTGCATAGAGCATATCTTTCTCAGCTTTCTTACCGTTACAACTTGGAAGTGGAACTTGGAGAGTTGACTAAAGGAACAACTGGTGATGTGGGCAGAAATGCAAAGGTTTATGATGAGTGTATGCCTTTTCTTCAAACTTGGTTAGGAGGACCTCATGATCATCTAGATCCTCTACATAAGCTGAGAACACCAGCCAATGCCCATTATCATCCTGATGATGCTCTTTGCACAAGAATTGCACAGTATTTACAACAGCTAACTGGTCTGCGCCAAGATAGAATTAAAACAAAGCTGCCTCAAGTAATGCCTGCTTGGGGACAAGTACAAATTTCTGATGATGGGGACAATATATGCAGTACCATGGCTTCCTCAAGGCATAGAGAGGGACATGATTTATCTTACATTGGGGTCTGTAAGATTGTTCTATGCAGGTGTCATGATGAGCTCATTATTGTTATACAGTATGAAACTGAATATGAAGGAAATGATAGAATCATTCAGATTGTGGGCTATGGGCAACTACAGAAGATCATTGTTTGTCAGTTGCCAAATCATGAGTTTTTCAGTCCTACAAAAAGAAAACCCTGCTTCTTGCTCTTGTTATTCCAATGCAAACCAATGGTCATGATGCAACAAAGGTGGTAACAAGTTATACCCGAGAGTTGGCTCCAATCATCATGGATATTCATAGTGTGAAAGCCTTGATTGGGAGGGTAAAGGTAAAAAATCAGTGGTGGATTATTGATCGTTATACACCTACTTTGATTGATGAAGAGGAAGATGGGGAGTCAGATGAAGATGAAGAATTCTTGGGTATTTGAGTTTCCTATCTGTTGACTCATTCAACTGAGCCTATATTCTGTTGCTGTGTGCATTCAACTGCACATCATGTACAAATATACAACTTATGTGCTATTATGCCAGAATGTGAATGTACATTTAAAAACAAGATACCTATGCTTCATTTTAAGTCACTGAAACTTGTTATTAAATTCCAAAAGGGGTGTTTTTCAATGTGTGAAGGCATTGATTTCCAGAACTGGATGGATGAAATTCAACTTCTAAAATTTGGATATTCATTTTGAATGCCCAGGAGATGGGTGTTGAAATTCAATGTCTGCCAAAGGCACTGAATTCCAGACATAGATGGATGAAATTCAACTTCTAAAATTTGGGTATTGATTTTCAATACCTGGAAGTTGGGTGTTGAAAATCACAATCAAGGTATTCACACTCTTGGGCATTGAATTTAAAGTGATCAATGCCCTGGAGGTTGAATTTCAAACTATTTACTTCCCACAGTGGGGCTAACGCAGACAGGCGGACGCAGACAGGTGAGCAGTGGATGGGTGGATGCAGACGGGCGAGCAGATGGGCAGGCGGACGGAGATGGGCTAGCAGCGGACAGGCGAACGCAGACGGGTGAGCAGCGGACGGGCGGACGGAGATGGGCGAGCAGATAGGTGGACGCAGACGGGCGGACGGAGATGGGCGAGCAGAGAGGCGGGCAAGCAGACAGGCAGACGGAGATGGGCAGGCGTGGCGGGCGGATGGAGATGGGCGAGCAGACAGGCAGACGAGGACGGGCAAGCAGCGGATGGGTGGATGCAGACAGCGGTGGAGGGCGAGCAGACGGGCGGACGGAGAGAGGGCCAGATGGGTGAACGTGATGTGTGACGCGTGAACTAAGCCCAATGCATGAGGGGAGGTCAAGTGAACTTGAAGAATTTTCATGCACATGCCACTAAAACTTAAAATTCCAAAGGGGTTGTTTTTCATTTCTACGGCACTGATTTCCAGAACTAGGAGGATGAAATTCAACTTCCAAAATTAAGGTATTCATTTTCAATGCCCAGGAGTTGGGGGTTGAAAATCACAATCATGGGATTAACACTCTTGGGCATTGAATTTAAAGTGATCAATGCCCTGGAGGTTGAATTTCAAACTATTTACTTCCCACAGTGAGGCACACATTATGCCCCTGTTAACTGTTGTTGGCTATACTGCCAGTAATATTTTGAACATTGACCACCACATTCATTACTCGAGTTGCCAAGGGTATCATCCCTGAGTCCTGGGTACTTGGGCCTGTGACAGATTTGTGGCATGCTATAGCAAGTCCCAGTCTAGACAGTAATTCAGAGTGTTGTTCACTGTGTGAATGCAACAATGAAAAAACCTTTCTCCAGTCATTTAGCAGGCCCATGGCTGTGACATCCGCATTGGGCACTGTATCTAATACCAGGGATTCAAGTACGCTTCCTGCTCGATCTGCAATCCATCTGCAGATCACAATAAGTGGTTCAGAGTAACATTTAAGATGAGATTCTTCAAAAACAAGTGCACAATAGAGTGCTGGTATTGTTATGAGCAGTGATACTGTAGTCAGTGAGGGATGTTTTACAAAGTCTTCCAAAAGCTTCCTGGATGTGATTGTCACCATTTGTAAAACCAAGTCATCTGCTGCTATCTGCACTCAAGATTGAGAATCCAACATGCAGCAGGTTTGAGGTGATGGTTACACACCTGGTGAAACAGCTGAGCCACCTCTGTGCTAGGCTTTCTCCCGCTTGCTAGTATCTCGATGCCATAGTGGTGATTGAAGTAATCACCAAGTTCCTGTATTATGCCACTTAATGCACTTGTAGTGGCTTGGATCAGTCCAAATTGGTCTGCTAGTTGCTCCAATAAATGGTTTGCATTTCCATCTGTTGCCCAGTCTGCTTCAATTACTTTGCGCAAATTACATCGTACTTCCACAGAACTGATCAAAAATTGAGGGACACGTATACTCTGTCTCTCCAAGGAATGTTCATTTATATTTGTCAGAGGCCATAAAGAGGGCAGGAGGTGTTTGCAATGGAAAGAAAGAGAAACACCGTCCCAAATGACATTGTCAGGAGTTGGCCCACATGATGGACAGGTCATGTCACTCTCCATTGCCTGCAAATTACTGTAGGCAAACCAAGCTGTCAAAAAGATTGCATCATGAACAAATGGCTCAGGTGATGCATATTGATTGTATCCTCTCTGGACCACGCTTATCCATGCAGTAAACAGCGTTTCTGATGAAGTAAAGGATGCAGTGTAATCATCTAATAGGTCATGGGTAAAGAGCAGTCTGTTGTTCAGGTTGAAGACCCCATCCTCTCGGCCATCTGGACCAATATAATGGTGATAAGCACATGGACAGGAGTTGCAGACTTGCAGTTGGATTTGACAGATATGGGCCTGGGTCAAAGCATATAGTTTGCAAGGAAGGAAGATGGTTTCTTCACCATCATCTGCTTGCGATGTTCCACAAATGCATCTTCCACTAGCATGTAGCATAATCTGACTGGGAGCCAACAATGCCTCTGACCGCTCATAGAGATATGGATCAGTGGGTAACATTGCCCACACAGGTGGTAAAATGCGACAGTGCAAAACAGCAACCATTGTGATACTTGTATTCACCATACAAATGCCCAATATGTCAACTTGTTGGGATGTCAAAATATGACCAAACACAAAGGCAGTGCTCACATACCATGGGGTTGCGAACCTACCAGTGGATCACATGCATGAGGGTCTGCATGTACAAGCTTCTGCAAGTGGTGACTTGCACTGGTAATGTGCCTGCATTGTGCTTGACCATCCTTACTGCAACTCCATAGGCCTGAACCGTCATTGGATCCAATATGATAAACAATTGATCAGTATTTGACAGAGCGTTGACCAGCAGTCGAAACTGAAAATTGGTGCGTTATCTTTTGGTTATCTGCTACATCTTGTGAAAACATGATGACATTATTTGGTGGTCCTTCTAGTAGTGGTACCACATCAGACACATTTGTTTTATGATCTACAAGTTAGCCATACCTTGATTTATGAATGGTAAGTGCTCTGTCCCATAAAATTCCTCAACAAACATGATATGGACACAATTCCTATCACTAGAGATATTGCCTTGAGGACAGCAACAGACAATTGCAACTGTTCCGTTTTCCACCATCAAACGTTCAAGATGATACCATGAAGCCTTTCAGACAGTGGTAAGCTCATGAATGAATGTCACTTAAAGATACTATACCGTGGCTGACCCTTTTTTCATGTCCCAGCCTTGCACGACAAAGATTGTAGCTGATACCTGATATAACCCAGCAACCAAGTTCAATGCTGATTCCGCATACAAGTAGTAGTCATCTATGCCCGCAATTCCATTGAAATGTGTAGAAGCTGATGACATATCACTGACATCCAAACTAGCTGGTAAGTCTGGAATTGGAGATAGCGACATTGAATTATCATTTCGACATTCTAGATCATCATCCAGAATATGACACATATTGGCATGCATCCAGTGACATTTCTTAGATACCCCACCATTGCGCCGTGGTTGTTTTTGTGGTGAGATTACAGTATACTTGTGTTCCACCCTTTTTGGTAAAATTGGCTCAGGTGACAGAAGGTCATCCAGGGATAATAGCACTGGTGATACTGGCGGAGTCTCCAGGTTAATACTCTGGCTGTCTGGTGGCATGGTAGGTGTTCTTTGAGATTCTAACTCAACCTCACTGACAATGCCAAAACAGCCGCCTGTTTTTATCATAATCTTTTGATCACATCTCTGATCCTGTTTCCATCCCTTACACAATGTGGTCAATGGCAACAGACTCTATGACTCCAACCCAACATGGGCATGAATGCCAGTGCAATAGGTGTACAGGTAGACCTCTGATGTTGCAATGTGAACATACCAAGGCTGGCCGCCAATTCAAACAAGTGAGTCTGTACATGGCAACAACGCATAAATCCCTAACAAGCAGTCATGACTCATCACCAGAAAAATGCTCATATGACAATTTTGGGAGATAGTCCGTCAAACAGTGCCTTGGCTGGCATTGACAATGTGGGCTGCTATTGATTCTTCACTATTCAATTAATTTTTTTTAGGATTCCAATAGCACTTCATTGGCGCACCCAGCATCATTACCAATCAACCCAAGTCAACTTTCAATTCAGCAACTACTGGATTGGCAGCTGACGCCTCAAATGTCAGCCGTACATTCATTTACCCCTCAAGATATGGAGCCAATAACTGGAGGTTCAGGAAAAGGACAACGTGACGATTGTTCACAGCAGTGGCCCACGTTTGAATAGCCACCAATGGTAAGGATTGTTGATTGAGATTTTTTGTTCTTACGGCGGTTCTTACCCATGATGGTAAGAGAGACAATATACAAGTGTGTATATGTGTTTGAATAACCGGGCCCAGAATAAGGCCTTCCTACAACAAAATGAAGCAGTTTAAGGCCCTACTCCAGGGCCAATCCTTTTAATTTTTTAAGCATCCATTACAATCGCATGGACCATCGTGATCTGATGGTTCATTTAACTGCTTTAGAAGCTGTTGTCCTTTCCATTTTTGCCAATTTTTCTCCCATGATGCAGTTTCTGCTACTGCATTTATGTTGATCCTAGATATGGCCGTTCCTGGACTTTCAGTAAAGTTTTCATATTTTTTGAAGCTTAGCTTATCAAAGACACTTTTGTCAATGATACGAATAGCTCCGGGGTTTTTATCATAGAAATGCTTAATTTTCTTTTTTGCATTTCCTAAGTTTTCTTTTGGCTCCCACAAATTGTGTTCTGCCATATATCCTTTCCATTTAACAAGATATTCCATCTTGTTTCTCTTAAATCGTACATCGAGGATTTCTTCTACCTTGTATTCTTTTTCACCATCAATTTCTACTGGTGGCAGTGGTGCAATGTGTTGTCCTCTAAGTGGTTTAACATAGGGACGTATTCTTGAAACATTCACAACAGGATGAATTTGTTGTGAGAAGGGTAGGTTTAACTCTACCGCATTAGACGAAATGATCTTTTTAATTGGATAAGGGCCTATCCATCTTTCTGCCAACTTCCTAGTTGGTCGTCCAGAAAGTTGAAGATCTTTGGTTGATAACCAAACTCGAACTCCTACTTTGTATTCTGGTACTTCAGAACGTTGTCTATCTGTGTAAAGTTTCATATCATCCTGTGACTTCTTTAAAGCTGCTTGCGCTTCTTCATGAATTTCCTTCATTTTTTGCGCAAAGTCAGCCACAGCTGGATGACTTCCTTCCTTTCTGGGTTCAATACCCATTCTTGGGTGTTTCCGTAATTTACGAAAAACGGTGTATGTTTCGTTGATGCTTGAATTTTGTTATTGTAACTAAATTCAGCAATTGCGAGCCATCCCGACCAATTTTCTTGTCGGTGATCTACAAAAATTCTCAGGAATTGTTCTAAATCCTGATTCATACGTTCTGTTTGTCCATCTGTTTGTGGATGGAAAGCTGTAGACAAATCTGTAGAAATGCCTAACATTTGGTTCAACTCTTTCATCATTTGAGCGGCGAATTGAGGTCCGCGATCCGAGATTATTGACTCGGGGAGACCATGGATTTTCCATATATGATCTCTGAACAGCGTGGCCAGCCCTTGAGCTGACGTTTCTTCTGAGGTTGGAATAAAATGTGCCATTTTGGACATTCTATCGCAGACTACTAGAATTGCATTGTGACCGTGCGATTCTGGTAATTTTGTAATGAAGTCTGCAGTGATATGGGTCCATGGCTTTGACGGTGCCGAATTGGGCATTAATTTTCCCGCTGGTGGTTCTGGGAAATTCTTGCTTCTTTGGCACTTGTCACATCCAGCGACGTATTTTTTAACAAATTTAGTGACTCCTGGCCACCAATAATTTCTTGTGACGAGTTCAACCGTCTTCCATTGTCCTCCATGTCCAGCAATGGGTGTATCGTGATGGAGTCTAACTATCTCCATTCGTAGTTTTTCATTTTTTGGAACGTAAACTTTTCCTTGCCAGAGGATTAATCCTTGTTCCATCTGCCATTCTCCTGCATTGAGTCTCCTGACTCCTGCCTTTTTCATGGCTTCCACTGCTTTCACAACCTCTTCATCATTTGCTTCTGATTTTCTAATTTTGTTTAAAATTTCTTTTTCTGACATATTGACTAGCACATGTCCTTGTTGAAGTGCTGCAATTCGGAAAAATTCTGGTTTTAACAAGGTAACTTCCTTGTTATCATCTTCTACCCCTTGTTATGGTCTGGCCTCCTGGACAGAGAATCAGCCTTTCCCATAGTTGCTCCAGCTTTATGAATTAATTTAAAATTAAACCTGCTGAGGTATAAAGCCCAGCGTGCTTGTCTTCAGTTTAACTTTTTTGCGTTCATAAAGTATTCGAGATTTTTATGATCCGTCCATATCTCGAATTCTTGCCTTGCTCCTTCTAGGTAATGTCTCCAGGCTTCAAGACACCTAATAATGCCCAACATTTCTTTATTGTGGACATCATAATTCCTCTCAGTTTCGTTGAGGGATTTGGAGAGATAAGCTACTGGTCTCCGTTTGTTATCATCACATTCCATTGATAACACTCCTCCCGTTGCGTAATCCGAGGCATCAGACTCTATTCTGAATTTCTTGTCGGAGTCTGGAGCGACAAGAAGGGGTTGTTCCGTAAAAGTTTTTTTTAATGTTTTAAAAGCTTTTTCTTCTCCTTCCTTCCATTCCCATGTTTTGTCTTTTCTGACCAGATTATGTAATGGTCGTGCTATTTTGGCAAAGTCCTTGACGAATTGTCGATAGTAATTTGCCAATCCTAGAAAGCGTTGAACATCCTTGACACTAGCAGGTGTTGGCCAGTTGAGGATAGCGTCAACTTTCTTTGGGACCATTTTAATTCCGTTGGGTCCAATGATGACTCCTAGGAATTCTACCTCCTGCACATTCCATACACATTTTTCTGGTTTGACATACAAATCGTTTTCTTCCAAGCGCCGGAGAACTTCGAGCACTATATTGTTGTGCTCTTTTTCGGTTTTTGTATAAATAAGGATGTCATCTATGTAAACAATGACTTTTCCTTCATTTATCATATCCCGAAAGATATCGTTCATCATAGCCTGAAAGGTTGCCAGAGAATTGGTAAGACCGAAATACATTACTACTGGTTCAAAAGAACCTTCCGGTGTAGTAAAGGCAGCCTTCCATTCGTCTCCTTCTTTGATTCGTACATTATTATAACCCCACCTAAGGTCCAACCTGGTGAAGTGCTTTGCTTGTCCTGCTCAATCTACGAGCTCCGATATCAATGGTAATGGATAGTTACTTTTAACTGTCCATTCGTTTAGGTAATGGTAATCCTGTACCATTCTCTTTTTCCCATCTTTTTTCTTTACAAAGAACACCGGCGATGTTTGCGGTGATTTTGAAGGTCTGATGTACCCCTTTTTTAATTGATCATCGACAAAATCTCGGACTTCTCCGAGTTCATCTGGTGATAAAGGATACACCTTTCCTTTTCTGGGTTGGTAATCTTGTTTGAGATCAATAGCGTGATCCCATGGTTTCCTAACTGGCATTCTTTCTGATGCAGTTTTTTCAAACAAGTGCAAATACTTGTGATACTGCGGTGGTACCAGATCTTTTGGTTCCTGTTTCTTTAATTCCCTAATCCATTTTGGATCGTCTGATTTGATTCCAGACGGGAGAAATTTGTATTTTTCTCCTTCCTTATAGAATTTCGGGTGTTTCCATTGATCCAGGAAATCCAAATTCTGTTCTTCTTTCTCCTTTTGCTCTAGCCAGTAGGCAAAGTCCAACTCCCTCTCTTTTTCCCAGACGTACATATTGGTTTCCCAATGTTCCGCCTGCTTTGTTCTTCTTTGTCTTTCTTTCGTCCACTCCCTTTGTTTATGTCCACATGATCGTGGGCATCTTGTCAACTCTATTTTACCAGTGATCCAGTTGACATCCGGATTATGTTGTCGTAACCATGTAGATCCTATGATTACATTTGTTTTACCTAACTCGCATATTTCGAAGGTGGCTCGTTCTTGATGTCCCTTGTAACTCATGAGCAGATCTACTTCATGAGTAATCATACCGCCCTCATTGTTAGATCCATCTACGTTTCTAACTTGAATGGGTCGATCCAAAGGAATTAACCTATAACCTTTTTCATTAGCGAACTTGGTGTTCATAAACAAACCTGTTGCTCCGGAATCAAGCAATGCTGTTTCTGTTGTTTGGTCATGTGTGTCTAGAGTTTCTAGACCTATTTCCATTAGTATCTCGTCCTTTTGACCAATAGAACGAACGAGAAACTCTTTTTGTCCCTTTTTAAGTATTCTTTTACCGATAAGGAAGAATCAAGCACAGGTTTATCCGCCCTGCCGCGCTCCTGTGCTTTGGCACTAGAGACCGCTTCCTGCGGGGTGGTCTCAGAGACTGTTGAAGTCTCCGAGTCCTCCATACCTACCAGTCCGTCTTCCTTACCTAATACAGAATACCTATTTAGAGAGTTCAGTACGGGACTTACTGACTCTCGTCTTCTTTTAAATTTTCGCCTTTTGCGAAATACTCCTTCATCTCTTCGAAGGACATGGTTCGGATGTCCAAACCTGATCTGCAATTTCTTGCGATATGACCGATTCTTCCACATTTGTAGCAGCGCATCGGTGGGCGCTGGGTTCGGTCGACGTCCATGGCGTTCGGATCTGTGGGTCTTGATCCGGTGGTATTATTTCCCACGGAGGGCCCAGCTCCCGATCGGTTCTGACTCGCTGATCCCGCGGTTCGGTTGAAGTTCCAGCGGGGTTTAGGCTGGCCAGTTCCTACCGTCTTTGACGTATCCGGGCCTTTGGTCCCTTCACTCCTATTTCCAGAGTTACTGTTCCGCGAGGAATAATATTTTTCCTCGTTCTTCACCTGTCTCCATTGTCGATCAAGTCGGACCGACCTCCGGTACCATTTGTCAATATTAGCTGGTACTTCATCGGCTTCCATAATTCGTTTTCAGAGCCCTGCATTTAGACTCCTTTTGAATTCTTCAACTAGGGCCCTTCCCTGGTACCCTGTTCCTCATGCGACTTTTTTAAATTTCTGCACATGTTCTTCACACGTGTGTGCGCCCTGCGTCATGGTGCGCAACTCCGAGATCTTCGACAATTGTTCATCTGTATCGCCGAAATCTGCCCTGATATCCCTATATAATTGTTCCACGGATGTCGGTACATCCGTATCATCATCTGCTATCATTTCCAGCAGATTATCCCTCCAATCTACTGCGAAACCTTCCAACATATATGATAGTACCAGGAGAATCTTCTCTTCTTCCTCGGCACTGATCATCTTCAGCTGTATGTATAGCCGGCAACTATTAATGAAGTTGGTGACTTCCAACATTTTGCCGGAAAACACCGGAGGTTTGGCTACATCTATTTTTGATGAGCCGTTTCCTGCGGGCGCGGGGATGTTGAATACCATTCCTTCCGGTATATTGATTACTGGGGCTGGGGCGGCCAGTGGTAGTGCTGCTTGTTGTGCCACAGCGGCATTGTTTGTTTGGAGTAATAACAGCTGCTCCTGGAGTTGCTGAATAGTTTGATTTTGATTATTCAGCAACTGCAACAGTTGCGCTGATGTAAGATCCTCTTCTCCTTGATCGGACATCGGGATATAGAGGGGCAGTGGTGTAAATGGGGAAAGTGATCTCGACGGTTGTGATACCGATGGAGATCTAAATGCTGGTGGTGGTGGTGAGAACGGTGGCGCTACTTCTCCGATGTATTGAGCGTCGGAGTGAAATAGACTTTGGATATTAAGGGTTGCGGGGTTAGGAACGAGGATTTGGAACGGTGCAGGTTCCCACTGATGTTGTACCTTGGTGATCGAGGGTGTGGAGTCGGTTGACTTGGTTGGTGTGTGAAGTGCGGGGACGTCTGAGACTGGATCGTTATCGTCAAATGGATCTGGCCCGAAAGGGTCGTAATCAATATCAAAGTCTTCTAGACCGTCCAGTGGTACACAAATACCTCTATCCAGAAGTTATCGATTTCCCTATCTGTAAGCCCGTGTGATCTAAGAAGATCTCGTACTTCATAATTCTCCGTTACGTAGAAGTGAGGGAGGTCTTGGCCTGTCACTTATTTGGGAATGCACTCAGGGTCCACAACCCTCCCTGCAGTGCTAGTACGTAAACAGTATAGTACGGTATTTGACTTTTTGAATTTGACTATACTAAACTAGGTCCCAACGGTTGTCCAGTTAGCACTATACCCCTAATAGGTACGGCCTTTCTCAAGAGCGTGTGGTCAAGCGACAGCTACTCTCAAGGATTACGAAACGAAGTGTCTAAGTATGTACGTATATAGCCTTCAGAGGCCTAGACCAGGGCAATTTAACGTGCGTAGGGGCTGGTGAGGCTGGTCCCACGATGCGAGTGACGTAACGTGTCACTACTCCGGCACTGGTATCCTGTGCACAGGTAACCCTATCAACCGGGTTAGGTTCTTCGGTTTGCGTAGACCGGGAACATAAGGTAAGACTTTTATGGATGTCTCACAGAACCAGGGGTGACGGTTTTATTGTCCGACAACAAATAACGCTTTAAAGTCTGCGGAAGACTGTGTAATGCCCCAGATATCAAGAAGTTCCCTTAACCCTGGGATCCGGGTTCGAGCGTGATGTAGTTATCAAGCGTTGGGGCAGTAAGGATGTGTAGCAGTCGAGTTCTACTATCAGGACTACCCTCGCCGTGACGGCTTAGGGCCCCAACAATAGACTTAGGAGTAGAGGAGAGGAGAGTAGGGATGAAACCCAAGAGAACTCGACTGAGGACTCTGGGTGCTACTTGCTCAGTTTATATACTACAAGGGTGGTCTGTGCACCACTCTAATAATAGTAGCTACGCTGAGTAAGTATGAGTAAAAGAGATAACATAATCGGCCCCCACTGCTGCGCATTGGTAAGCCTGAGTCATAGTCCATGAGTCATCGGTCCGGTAGTCCGTAATCTAATCTAATCGTTATCTAATCTAATCTAATCTTAGCGCTGACTAGATAAGATAGACACCAACCTGACTAAGATGTTTGGCTACAGCTATTGTAAAATACAAGAAAAAGAATAAAAATGTCTTAGAGATTTTGACCGTTGAGAACAGGTCATGACACTAGAAGTATGGCTAGAGCCTCAGCTTTGAAACCAAGTGCAACGCTAATTCCCTTCTCTGACATTTGTGAATCTGAGTCAGATTCTTTCAACAGATGTGCTTTTGTCTCTTTCAGCTTATCATTCAATACATCCCCAAGACACCTGATCCAACCTGTTGCTGCTATGGTTTTTTCTTTCATACCAGAAGCACTCTTCTGACGGAAGTGTAAACTGAGAAGATCAGTATTGAGTGACAGTAAAGAGTGTCATTAAGACTGTTGACAATGCCACACTGGAGCTGAAATGATCCTCCACAAATTTGTTAAACATCTTGAAGGTAATGTTGGGGAATGGACTCTCCTCTTGTGCAGCAACACCAGGAAGATGACAGAGGAGTAATATCACTGTCAATAACCAGCTGACTTGATAGGCACATTCAAACATAAGGTAATTTCCAGATTGACATTATCATCATTCAAGGCATTTGCATATATCAGGTACATGTTGTGGCTTACTTATGTCTCTTGCTCTTCTTTGACTGACCTGTACCTTTGGTCCCAGAACCCTCACTCCTCTTAGCTTCCTTCCTTCTCCTCTCTTTTTCCACCCTACTGTTATTCCTCCTTTCTTTTACCTCCTTCAGCTCAGAAAATGTATAAGTCAACTTGTCCTTGCCCCAAATATCCAAGTTAGTGGGGCAGCCATCCTGTCCTTCTAGCCACTCCTTGATGTCTGGATAATTGTTTATGTCACAAAAAGCTGGTACCATATAGGTAAACCAAGTTGTCTTGGATGCAAAGAGATGAATGATTGAACCACTTGTTGGTTTCTTTCCTGGCCAAGTCCCAGCTTGAAACTTCTCATTCATATTCTGCTGGGCTTCTAGGCATGCTTTGTACCTCTCATAATGTTGTTTAATCCCAATATTCTTGGAATCTGTCACCAATTTCTCATTGATATTCAGAAGGGCAACAAGTGATTACTCATGAAGTAGATCTGCTCATGAGTTATCACAACATAATCCGGATGTCAACTGGATCACCGGTAAAATAGAGATGACAAGATGTCCATGATCATGTGGACATAAACAAAGGGAATGGACAAAAGAAAGATAAAAAAGAACAAAACAGGCGGAACATTGGGAAACCAATATGTATGTCTGGGAAAAAGAATGAGAGTTAGATTTTGCCTACTGGTTAGAGCAAAAAGAAAGGGAGGAGCAGAATTTGGATTTCCTGGATCAATGGAAACACCCGAAATTCTATAGGGAAGGAGAAAAATATGAATTTCTCCCGTCTGGAATCAAATCAGATGACCCAAAATGGATTAGGGAGTTGAAAAAACAGGAACCAAAAGATCTAGTACCACCGCAGTATCACAAGTACTTACACTTGTTCAAAAAAACTGCGTCGGAAAGAATGCCAGTTAGAAAGCCATGGGATCACGCTATAGATCTCAAACAAGGTTATCAGCCAAGGAAGGGAAAGGTGTATCCTTTATCACCAGATGAACTCGGAGAAGTCCGAGACTTTGTCGATGATCAATTAAAAAAGGGGTATATCAGACCTTCAAAATCACCGCAAACATTGCCGGTGTTCTTTGTGAAGAAAAAAGATGGAAAAAAGAGAATGGTACAGGATTATTGTTATTTAAATGAATGGACGGTTAAAAATAACTACCCATTGCCATTGATATCGGAGCTCATAGATCAAGCAGGACAAGCCAAACACTTCACCAGGTTGGACCTTAGGTGGGGTTATAATAATGTACGAATCAAGGAAGGAGACAAATGGAAGGCTGCTTTTACTACACCAGAAGGTTCTTTTGAACCAGTAGTAATGTACTTTGGTCTCACCAATTCTCCGGCCACCTTCCAAGCAATGATGAACGATATCTTTCGGGATATGATAAATGAAGGAAAGGTCATTGTTTACATAGATGACATCCTCATTTACACAAAAACCGAAAAAGAGCATAATAATATAGTGCTCAAAGTTCTCTGGCACTTGGAAGAAAACAATTTATACATTAAACCAGAAAAATGTGTATGGAACGTGCAAGAAGTAGAATTCCTAGGGGTCATCATTGGACCCAATGGAATTAAAATGGACCTGAAGAAAGTTGACGCTATCCTTAACTGGCCTACACCTGGTAGTGTAAAGGATGTTCAACAATTCCTAGGATTGGCAAATTATTACCGACAATTCGTCAAGGACTTTGCCAAAATAGCATGACCATTACATAATTTGGTCAGAAAAGACAAAACATGGGAATGGAAGGAAGCAGAAGAAAAGCTTTTAAAACATTAAAAAAAACTTTTATGGAACAACCCCTTCTTGTCGCCCCAGACTCCAACAAGAAATTCAGAATAGAGTCTGATGCCTCGGATTACGCAATGGGAGGAGTATTGTCAATGGAATGTGACGATAATAAATGGAGACCAGTAGCTTATCTCTCCAAATCCCTCAACGAAACTGAGAGGAATTATGATGTCCATGATAAAGAAATGTTGGGCATTATTAGGTGTCTCGAGGCCTGGAGACATTATCTAGAAGGAGCAAGGCAAGAATTCGAGATATGGACGGACCATAAAAATCTCGAATACTTTATGAATGCGAAAAAGTTAAACCGAAGACAAGCACGCTGGGCATTATACCTCAGCAGGTTTATATCAGGACTACCCCTTGACATGACGTCTAAGGGCCCCAACAGCAGACTTAAGAGGAGAGGAGTGAGGGTAGAGTGGAAACCCGAGAGAACTCGACTGAGGACTCTGGGTGCTACTTTGCTCAGTTTATATACTACAAAGGTGGTCTGTGCACCACTCTAATAATAGTAGCTACGCTGAGTAAGTATGAGTAAAAGAGATAACCTAATCGCCCCCGTTGCTGCGCATTGGTAAGCCTGAGTCATAGTTCATGAGTCATCGGTCCGGTAGTCCGTAATCTAATCTAATCGTTATCTAAACTTATCTAATCTTAGCGCTGACTAGATAAGATAGACGCCAACCTGACTAAGATGTTTGGCTACAGCTATTGTAAAATACAAGAAAAAGAATAGAAATGTCTTAGAGATTTTGACCGTTGAGAACAGGTCATGACAGTACCCCCTTTTTAGGCTTCGGCTTCCTAGACGAACTAAAAATCTTCAAAGGATATGTGTCCACCCTTTTTCTCTTTTCTCCATCTCATGCATAATTGCCATGCCCAAAATGCTTTGGGTGGGAAAGTCCAAGGATCTACGCCTTGGTCGGCTTTTTCTATCCAGCAGTACACATCACGATCCATGGTGATGCGAGGACGGGGAGTAGGTTTCGGCTTTCTTGGAGGTTCGGGAAAAGGACAACGTGACGATTGTTCACAGCAGTGGCCCACGTTTGAATGGCCACTGATGGTAAGGATTGTTGTTTGGACTTTTTTGTTGTTACGGCGATTCTTGCCCATGATGGTAAGAGAGACAATATACAAGTGCGTATATGTGTTTGAATAACCGGGCCCAGAATAAGGCCTTCCTACAACAAAATGAAGCAGTTTAAGGACCTACTCCAGGGCCAATCCTTTTAATTTTTTAAACAAGGATTACAATCGCATGGACCATCGTGATCTGATGATTCATTTAATTGCTTTAAAAGTTGTTGTCCTTTCCATTTCTGCCAATTTTTCTCCCATGATGCAGTTTCTGCTACTGCATTTATGTCGATCCTAGATATGGCCGTTCCTGGACTTTCGGTAAGATTTTCATATTTTTTGAAGTTTAATTTGTCAAAGACACTTTTGTCAATGACTCGTATTGCTCCAGGGTTTTTATCATAGAAATGCTTAATTTTCTTTTTTGCATTTCCTAAATTCTCTTTAGGCTCCCACGAATTGTGTTCAGCCGTGTATCCTTTCCATTTAACAAGATACTCCATCTTGTTTCTCTTTAGTTGTACATCGAGGATTTCTTCTACCTCGTACTCTTTTTCTCCGTCAATTTCTACTGGTGGTGGCGGTGCAATGCGTTGTCCCCTGAGTGGTTTAACATAGGGACGTATTCTTGAAACATTCACAACAGGATGAATTTGTTGTGAGAAGGGTAGATTCAATTCTACCGCATTTGACGAAATGATCTTTTTAATTGGATAGGGACCTATCCATCGTTCTGCTAACTTCCTAGTTGGTCTTCCCGAAAGTTGAAGATCTTTGGTTGATAACCAAACTCGATCTCCTACTTTGTATTCTGGTACTTCAGAACGTCGTCTATCTGCGTAAAGTTTCATATCATTCTGCGATTTTTTTAAAGCTGCTTGTGCTTCTTCATGAATTTTCTTCATTTTTTGCGCAAAGTCAGTCGCAGCTGGATGACTTCCTTCCTTTCTGGGTTCAATACCCATTCTTGGATGTTTTCCATAATTTACGAAAAACGGTGTATGTTTCGTCAATGCTTGAATTTTGTTATTGTAACTAAATTCAGCAATTGCAAGCCATCCCGACCAATTTTCTTGTCGGTGATCTACAAAAATCCTCAGGAACTGCTCTAGATCCTGATTCATTCGTTCTGTTTGTCCATCCGTTTGTGGATGAAAAGCTGTAGACAAATCTGTAGAAATGCCTAACATTTGATTCAATTCTTTCATCATTTGAGCGGCGAATTGAGGTCCACAGTCCGAGATTATTGACTCGGGGAGACCATGGAGTTTCCATATATGGTCTCTGAACAATGTTGCCAGTCCTTGTGCTGACGTTTCTTCTGATGTTGGGATGAAATGTGCCATTTTGGACATTCTATCACAGACTACTAGAATTGCATTATGTCCATGTGATCCTGGTAGCTTTGTAATAAAGTCTGCGGTAATATGAGTCCATGGCTTTGACGGTGCCGAATTGGGCATTAACTTTCCCGCTGGTGGTTCTGGGAAATTCTTGCTTCTTTGACACTTATCGCATCCAGCAACATATTTTTTAACAAATTTGGTGACTCCTGGCCACCAGTAATTTCTTGTGACGAGTTCCACCGTCTTCCATTGTCCTCCATGTCCAGCAATGGGTGTATCGTGATGGAGTCTGACTATCTCCATTCGTAATTTTTCATCTTTAGGAACGTAAACCTTTCCTTGCCAAAGGATTAATCCTTGTTCCATTTGCCATTCTCCTGCATTGAGTCTCCTGACTCCTGCCTTTTTCATGGCTTCTACCACTTTCACAACCTCTTCATCGTTTGCCTCTGATTTTCTAATTTTGTTTAAAATTTCTTTTTCCGATGTATTGACTAGCACATGTCCTTGTTGAAGTGCTGCAATTCGGAAAAATTCCGGTTTTAACAAGGTGACTTCCTTGTTATCATCTTATACCCCCTTTTTATGGTCTGCCTCCTGGACAGAGAATCGGCCTTTCCCATAGTTGTTCCAGCTTTATGAATTAGTTTAAAATTAAACCTGCTGAGGTATAAAGCCCAGCGTGCTTGTCTTCGGTTTAACTTTTTTGCGTTCATAAAGTATTCGAGATTTTTATGATCCGTCCATATCTCGAATTCTTGCCTTGCTCCTTCCAAGTAATGTCTCCAGGCTTCGAGACACCTAATAATGCCCAACATTTCTTTATCGTGGACATCATAATTCCTCTAGGTTTCATTAAGGGATTTGGAGAGATAAGCTACTGGTCTCCATTTATTGTCGTCACATTCCATTGACAATACTCCCCCAGTTGCGTAATCCGAGGCGTCAGACTCTATTCTGAATTTCTTGTCGGAGTCTGGAGCGACAAGAAGGGGTTGTTCCGTAAAAGTTTTTTTTAATGTTTTAAAAGCTTTTTCTTCTCCTTCCTTCCATTCCCATGTTTTGTCTTTTCTGACCAGATTATGTAATGGTCGTGCTATTTTGGCAAAGTCCTTGACAAATCGTCGATAATAATTTGCCAATCCTAGAAAGCGTTGAACGTCCTTTACACTGCCAGGTGTTGGCCAGTTAAGGATAGCATCAACTTTCTTTGGATCCATTTTAATTCCGTTTGGTCCAATAATGACTCCTAGGAATTCTACCTCTTGCACATTCCATACACATTTTTCTGGTTTGACATACAAATCATTTTCTTCCAAGCGCCGGAGAACTTCGAGTACTATATTATTGTGCTCTTTTTTGGTTTTTGTATAAATGAGGATGTCATCTATGTAGACAATGACCTTTCCTTCATTTATCATATCCCAAAAGATATCGTTCATCATGGCCTGGAAAGTTGCCAGAGAGTTGGTAAGGCTGAAATACATTACTACTGGTTCAAAAGAACCTTCTGGTGTAGTAAAGGCAGCCTTCCATTCGTCTCCTTCCTTGATTCGTACATTATTATAACCCCACCTAAGGTCCAACCTGGTGAAGTGCTTTGCTTGTCCTGCTCGATCTACGAGCTCCGATATCAATGGTAATGGATAGTTATTTTTAACCGTCCATTCATTTAGGTAACGGTAATCCTGTACCATTCTTTTTTTTCCATCTTTTTTCTTTACAAAGAACACCGGTGATGTTTGTGGTGATTTTGAAGGTCTGATGTACCCCTTTTTTAATTGATCATTGACAAAATCTCGGACTTCCCCAAGTTCGTCTGGTGACAAAGGATACACCTTTCCTTTTCTGGGTTGGTAACCTTGCTTGAGATCAATAGCGTGATCCCATGGTTTCCTAACCGGCATTCTTTCTGATGCAGTTTTTTCAAACAAGTGCAAATACTTGTGATACTGCGGTGGTACCAGATCTTTTGGTTCCTGTTTCTTTAATTCCCTAATCCATTTTGGATCATCTGTTTTGATTCCAGACGGGAGAAATTCGTATTTTTCTCCTTCCTTATAGAATTTCGGGTGTTTCCATTGATCCAGGAAATCCAAATTCTGTTCTTCTTTTTCTTTTTGCTCTAGCCAGTAGGCAAAGTCCAACTCTCGTTCTTTTTCCCAGATGTACATATTGGTCTCCCAATGTTCCGCCTGTTTTGTCCGTCTTTGTCTTTCCCTTGTCCACTCCCTCTGTTTATGTCCACATGATCGTGGGCATCTTGTCAACTCTATTTTACCGGTGATCCAGTTGACATCCGGATTATGTCGTCGTAACCATGTAGATCCTATGATTACATTTGTTTTGCCTAATTCGCATATTTCGAATGTGGCTCGTTCTTGATGTCCCTTGTAACTCATGAGCAGATCTACTTCATGAGTAATCATACCACCCTCATTGTTAGATCCATCTACGTTTCTAACTTGAATGGGTCGATCCAAAGGAATTAACCTATAGCCTTTTTCATTAGCGAACTTGGCGTTCATAAACAAACCTGTTGCTCCCGAATCGAGCAACACTGTTTCTGTTGTTTGGTCATGTGTGTCTAGAGTTTCTAGACCTATTTCCATTAGTATCTCATCCTTTTGACCAATAGAACGAACGAGAAACTCTTTTTGTCCCTTTTTAAGTATTCTTTTACCGGATAAGGAAGAATCAAGCACAGGTTTATCCGCCCTGCCGCGCTCCTGTGCTTTGGCACTAGAGACCACTTCCTGCAGGGTGGTCTCAGAGACTGTTGAAGTCTCCGAGTCCTCCATACCTACCAGTCCGTTTTCCTTACCTAATACAGAATACCTATTAAGAGAGTTCAGTATGGGACTTACTGACTCTTGTTTTCTTTTAAATTTTCGCCTTTTGCGAAATACTCTTTCATCTCTTCAAAGGACATGGTTCGGATGTCCAATCCGGATCGGCAATTTCTTGCGATATGACCAATTCTTCCACATTTGTAGCAGCGCATCGGTGGGCGCTGGGTTCGGTCGACATCCATGGCGTTTGGATCTGCGGGTCTTGATCTGGTGGTATTATTTCCCATGGAGGGCCCAGCTCCCAATCGGTTCTGACTCGCTGATCCCGTGGTTCGATTGAAGTTCCAGCAGGGTTTAGGCTGGCCAGTTCCTACCGTCTTTGACGTATCCGGGCCTTTGGTCCCTTCACTCCTATTGGCGGAGTTACTGTTCCATGAGGAATAATATTTTTCCTCATTCTTCGCCTGCCTCCATTGTCGATCAAGTTGGACCGACCTTTGATACCATTCGTCAATATTAGCCGGTACTTCATCGGCTTCCATAATTTGTTTTCGGAGCCCTGCATTCAGACTCCTCTTGAATTCTTCAACTAGGGCCCTTCCCTGGTACCCTGTTCCTCGTGCGACTTTTTTGAATTTCTGCACGTGTTCTTCACACGTGTGTGCGCCCTGCGTCATGGTGTGCAACTCCGAGATCTTCGACAATTGTTCATTGGTATCGCCGAAATCTGCTCTGATATCTCTATATAATTGTTCCACAGATGTCGGTACATCTGTATCGTCATCTGCTATCATGTCCAGCAGGTTGTCCCTCCAATCTACTGCGAAACCTTCCGACATATATGATAGTACCAGAAGAATTTTTTCTTCTTCTTCGTCACTAACCATCTTCAGCTGTATGTACAGCCGGCATCCGTTTATGAAATTTGAGACTTCCGACATTTTTCTGGAAAACACCAGAGGTTTGGCCACATCTATTTTTGACGAGCCATTTCCTGCGGGTGCAGGGATGTTAAATACCGTTCCTTCCGGTATATTGATTACTGGGGCCGGGGCGGCTGGTGGCAGTGCTGCTTGTTGTGCTGCTGCGGCATTGTTTGTTTGTAGTAATAACAGCTGCTCCTGGAGTTGCTGAATTGTTTGGTTTTGATTATTCAGCACCTGCAACAGTTGCGCTGATGTGAGATCCTCTTCTCCTTGATCGGACATTGGGATATAGAGGGGAGGTGGTGTAAATGGGGAAAGTGATCTCGACGGTTGTGATACCGATGGAGATCTAAATGCTGGTGGTGGTGGTGAGAATGGTGACGCTACTTCTCCGATGTATTGAGCGTCAGAGTGAAATAGACTATGGATATTTAAAGTTGCGGGGTTCGGGACGAGGATTTGGAACGGTGCAGGTTCCCACTGATGTTGTACCTTGGTGATCAAGGGTGTGGAGTCGGTTGACTTGGTTGGTGTGTGAAGTGCGGGGACGTCTGAGACTGGATTGTTATCGTCAAATGGATCTGGCCCGAAAGGGTCATAATCAATATCAAAGTCTTCTAGACCGTCCAGTGGTACACCGAATACCTCTATCCAGAAGTTATCGATTTCCCTATCTGTAAGCCCGTGCGATCTAAGAAGATCTCGTACTTCGTAGTTTTCCGTTACATAGAAGTGAGGGAGGTCTTGGCCTGTCACTTATTTGGGAATGCACTCAGGGTCCACAACCCTCCCTGCAGTGCTAGTACGTAAACAGTATAGTACGGTATTTGACTTTTATGAATTGATTAAACTAAACTGGATCCGAACGGTTGTCCAGTTAGCACTATACCCTAATAGGTACGGCCTTTCTCAAGAGCGCATGGTCAAGCGATGGCTACTCTCAAGGATTACGAAACAAAGTGTCTAAGTATATACGTGTATAGCCTTCAGAGGCCTAGAGAGGGCAATTTAACATGCACAGGGGCTGGTGAGGCTGGTCCTACGATGCGAGTGACGTAACGTGTCACTACTCCGGCACTGGTATCCTGTGCACAGGTAACCCTATCAACCGGGTTAGGTTCTTCGGTTTGCATAGACCGGGAACATAAGGTAAGACTTTTATGGATGTCTCACAGAACCAGGGGTGACGGTTTTATAGTCCGACAACTAATAACGCTTTATAGTCTGCGGAAGACTGTGTGATGCCCCAGATATCAAGAAGTTCCCTTAACCCTGGGATCCGGGTTCGAGCGTGATGCTCTAGTTATCAAGCGTTGGGGCGGTAAGAGTATGTAGCAGTCAAGTTCTACTATCAGGACTACCCCTTGATGTGACGTCTAAGGGCCCCAACAGCAGACTTAAGAGGAGAGGAGTGAGGGTAGAGTGGAAACCCAAGAGAACTCGACTGAGGACTCTGGGTGCTACTTTGCTCAGTTTATATACTACAAAGGTGGTCTGTGCACCACTCTAATAATAGTAGCTACGCTGAGTAAGTATGAGTAAAAGAGATAACCTAATCGGCCCCCGTTGCTGCGCATTGGTAAGCCTGAGTCATAGTTCATGAGTCATCGGTCCGGTAGTCCGTAATCTAATCTAATCTTATCTAATCTTATCTAATCTTAGCGCTGACTAGATAAGATAGACGCCAACCTGACTAAGATGTTTGGCTACAGCTATTGTAAAATACAAGAAAAAGAATAGAAATGTCTTAGAGATTTTGACCGTTGAGAACAGGTCATGACAGTTTAATTTCAAATTAATTCATAAAGCTGGTTCAACAATGGGAAAGGCTGATTCTCTGTCCAGGAGGCCAGACCATAAAAAGGGGGTAGAAGATGATAACAAGGAAGTTACCTTGTTAAAACCAGAATTTTTCCGAATTGCAGCACTTCAACAAGGACATGTGCTAGTCAATACATCAGAAAAGGAAATTTTAAACAAAATCAGAAAATCAGAAGCAAATGATGAGGAGGTTGTAAAAGCGGTGGAAGCCATGAAAAAGGCAGGAGTCAGGAGACTCAATGCAGGAGAATGGCAGATGGAACAAGGATTAATCCTCTGGCAAGGAAAAGTTTACATTCCAAAAGATGAAAAACTACGAATGGAGATAGTCAGACTCCATCACGATACACCCATTGCTGGACATGGAGGACAGTGGAAGATGGTTGAACTTGTCACAAGAAATTATTGGTGGCCAGGTGTCACCAAATTCGTTAAAAAATATGTGGCTGGATGTGACAAGTGCCAAAGAAGCAAAAACTTTCCAGAACCACCAGCAGGAAAGTTAATGCCTAACTCAGCACCGTCAAAGCCATGGACTCATATCACTGCAGACTTTATTACAAAATTACCAGAATCACATGGCCATAATGCAATTCTAGTAGTCTGCGATAGAATGTCCAAAATGGCACATTTCATTCCAACCTCAGAAGAAATGTCGGCCCAAGGGTTGGCAACACTGTTCAGGGATCATATATGGAAACTCCATGGTCTCCCTGAATTAATAATATCAGATCGCAGACCTCAATTCGCTGCTCAAATGATGAAAGAGTTGAATCAAATGCTAGGCATCTCTACGGATTTGTCTACAGCTTTCCATCCACAGACAGATGGACAAACAGAACGAATGAATCAGGATCTAGAACAGTTCCTGAGAATTTTTGTAGATCACCAACAAGAAAATTGGTTGGGATGGCTTGCAATTGCTGAATTTAGTTACAATAACAAAATTCAAGCATCAACGAAACATACACCATTTTTCGTAAACTACGGAAAACATCCAAGAATGGGTATTGAACCCAGAAAGGAAGGTGTTACGGACGATGCCCTCGTCGTAGTTCGTTCTAAGTCAACAGCGACAAGCAGAGTCTCGGTCCGCTCCCAGCCACTGGACAAAGAGTTTAGACGCTAAGTCAAACGATGACAAAGGTCTTGAGAACGATGGAGAAGAAGAGCGTCGAGTTCAAGCGAGGTTGAGAGCAAAACTCGTCTAAGTTGGAACTGAGGTTTACTCTAGGATACATGGGTTTATATATAGTCAGAGAACAAAGGAAACCGTAAAAGGAATAAAGCTGTAGCTACTCGAGAAAGGAAATATGAAAGTAGTTACGAAAGGAGATAGCGTCCATGCGGTACACTGCGCAGTAATGATGATGAAACGGTTCACTGAGACACGAAGACGAAACGAAAGGAGAACTGTAACATTACCCCCTTCGTATGCGAGAAGTCGCCGACTTCTACCATGAGTTCGTCCAGCCGTGGTCCTGCCGAGATTCCAACCAACTGATAATATTACCGACGTCCTTGTCGGCAGTCTCCACTCGCCACTGTAAGCTTTGAATTGCTCGCTGTAACTGTTTTGCTTGAGCGAGCATCGCGTCCCGTTCTTCATAAGTGAGGGTGTGCGGGTCGGTAGTGAGGGTGAGGGCGGTGATAAAATCAAGGGTTCGGAAAACAAGTTGAAGTAAGTGACCAAGGTGGCGAGGTTGTCGCTGACGTTGTCAAGCATGGCGTTGCGGGGGCGAGTGACGACGGGTGGAACAGGTATAATGGGGACAGTTACGGTGTCAGCGAGTTCTACCGGATGTTCGTGGAGCTCGGGGAGGTCGGCAAATTCGAAGTCGTCGATGGTGATGGTGGTGTTGACAAAGACCTCGAGGGGGAGGTCGTGGGCGGCGGCGAGGAAGGGCGAGAGGACGGCGGTGGGTTCGACGTAACAATGGCCACATGCTGTGACCAGGAGGGCAAAGGCGAAGGCGATGAGGTAGGCGATGGTAATGAAGAAAGCGGGCATGATTGTGATGGATAGTCTGGGAAATCCGGTGCACTTTGAAGCGTCCTTTTATGTTCAATTGAACACCTCGTCATCATAATTGACAGTCAGGAGTTCTTCTTCCGAGAACTGATAAGAGGACATGGGCGCTCTGATGGTGGGAACGTATTCAAGTTCTCCATCAGATTCTTCTGATTCGCTTAATTCATTCCTGGTAGTGGTGGAAACCTCGTTCTCATGCTCGGTGTCAGTGATAGGGTCATTGCCTTGTGTGACAGCTTGTTCCGGTGCGTCGGGGATGACCGGATCGTCAACAACTGCATTCAGGAAGTCCAGGCTGTCCATTGCGTCGTCGAAATTGGCTTGTGCATTTGGGACGTGCCGATCAGCAACCCAGCGGTATATTTCGATTTCTTTGCCAGCACGTTTTAGCTGTTGAACGAAGACATACTTTTCCGGTTCTTCCCTTCGAAGGGCCATCTCAGCGTACACCTCATATCTGTGATTCAGAGGTATATTGGGTGATGGAAGGTATGATCTGGCTTCGGGATAATATGGCAATTCTTCAGGATCGAACGTAAGATCCATGTATTTTGGGAGATAATGAAGGTGGGCATTAAATGGGAATTCTACATGTCCTTGTGGATGTTTTAAGTGTCCGGTGGTTAGTCTTGAGGCTCTAGGCGCAGTTTGTCGGACTGCTCGTGTCCGGATGATTTTAGAGAATCGTGGTAATCCTAACGGAGATGTTGGAAGACGATAAATGGGAAATTTAATGATCCGTCCTCGAAATCTTTCGTAGAGTTTTGGAGAATATCGTCCTCGAGTAGAACAGTATTTCTTCGTGTATCGAATATTTTGTTTAAGGATTCGACGGTTATGATAGCGAGACATAATTGTTTCACAGCTGTCTTCTCTGTTTATATGCTTGCAGGATATCCGCAGCGTTGCCTAAATTGCGTTCAGGTTTCCCAGGAATTGTCATTCGGACCGTAATTCTTCCATTTAACCAAATACTGATATCCTGCCCCACGCTTTCGGTGTGCAAGAACCGCTTCAACTTCAAACTCTTCTTGTCCATTTACGAGATCAGGAGGCGGGGCCGTGTAATTTGGTCCATGTGTTTCAGTCTCCCTATATGGCATAAGGAGTGACGTGTGAAAGACTGGATGAATGCGCCATTGTTTTGGGAGTTTGAGTTTATACGTTACAGGTCCTAACACTTGCTCAATGGGGAAGGGTCCTTCTCGTTTTGGCGCTAGCTTTCTGGACTGGTATGGAATGTTAAGGTTTCTGTTTTCGAGCCAAACTTTATCTCCTATTTGAATTTGATTGACTTGTCTCTGATTCGTCTAGCCACCATTTGTCTAGCTAATTCATGCGCAGCAAGCGCCTCTTCCCTAGCCTTTCGTAGTAATTGTAGTCGTTCTTCTGCTGCCGGTGTCGTCATTTTCTGCGCCGCAGTAGGTAGTCCAACAGGGTTTGTTCCATACATAAGTTGGAACGGCGACGCTTTAACTGAGTCATGGTGGCGTTATTATGGGCAAACTCGGCGATTGGTAATAGTTTTTCCAAGTGTGCGCTTCATTTGCACAGAATATTCGAAGATATACTTCTAGTTCTTGATTAACTCGTTCCGTCTCTCCATCGGTTTGCGGATGATAGGCGGTACTCATTCTATGATCGATTCCTAGTGTTTTCCTGATTTCTTGGAAGACCTTGGCTGAGAATTGCGGTCCTCGATCAGAAATAAGTACATCTGGTAAACCAAAGCGCTTTGAATATTTCGGAAATGTAGAGGTCTGCCGTTCCTAGTGCGTCGATGGTTTTCTTGCAAGGAGTAAGAATTACCCCCTTCGTAAGACCATGGTCCACCGTGACCAAAATTGAGTCAAATCCGTCGGAAATGGGAAGATCGGTAATAAAATCCAGAGTCACTTGTTGAAATGGTCGAGTCGCCTTTGACCCGATTGGTAGGAGGGCTGGGTATTGGGGTGAGTGTTCACCTTCATTTGCTGACATGTGGCGCATCCGGTGATCCATTCCTTGACGTGTTTATACATTCCTGGCCACCAGTAATCTCGTTGTAGCAATTCTAACGTTTTCAAGCGTCCAGGATGCCCGGAAGGGGCGATTCATGGACCATTTTGATAATGCTGGTGCGGAGTGTTCCAAATCAGGGATATATGCTCTGTCAATGTATCGAACAATGCCGTCGACAAACGCCCAATCCTGGAGTTTGGATTTAATAGGTGGAGCGCGTTGCGTTTCTATGACTTCAATGATGGTTTTTCCAAAACTGTCAAGTGATGTAGCATCTCGGATTTTCTGAGCAAGGTCTGTGGCAATAAGGCGAATGAACTTGTTATTGGGTAACATGATAACATCGTCCAGTATGTCGTCATCCTTCATATGATCAGGACGGCGCGATAATGCATCTGCTTCAAACATTTTCGTCCCTGGTATGTGCTCTATTTTCAGGTCAAATTCCGATAGCATCATAGACCAACGAGCTTGTCGAGGTGTTAACCGTTGCGGAGTTCTATAGAATGAGAGGTTTTTGTGATCGCAATGGACTATAATTGATGCGGAGATCCATGCAGCAAGTGTCGCCATGCTTGTAATCCTTTAATAATAGCCAGTAGTTCTCGGTCATAAATTTGGTAATTCTGTTCCGTCGCGGTTAAGGCGTGTGATATGAAACCACAAGGATGAAGGGATCCGGAGGCGTCGGCTTGTTTCAAGCTTTCCCCTTGTTTCGGCTCGTTGTCAAAATCTAGATCTAGTTCGATCTGTTGTTGTTCCTTGTATTCGTTCCACTTGGCAAGAGTAGATTCTTCGAGTGCGGAGAAGACTCCGTCGGTTAGATCCTCAGCGTCTCGAAATTCGTGCCACCAAGTAAGTTCTGGCTCTTTGTTTGGTGGGAAGAATAATCGGCTATCTGATTTGTTTTCTTCGTTATACCAATTAATCCAGATCTCTGCTGGTAATTCTTCGTCAGGGTTTCCTTCTCTGTATTCTCCTTCGAAGAAACTTTCTGGGACTCGTTGGTTCTTTCTTCTTGGTGGTTGAAACGTAGTACCACCCTTCGTTTGTTGTAGAAGGATAGACTTCCCTTCGTCCAAGGTAGTACTTTTGCCTATAACGAGCGGAGTCGTTTGGCGGTCTGATCTGGGAGGTTCGGGTCTCAATGGTGTCTAGCTAGTGACGAAGCACTGAGCGGTTCCTGAGTTCCAACTTGTGTTACGGACGATGCCCTCGTCGTAGTTCGTTCTAAGTCAACAGCGACAAGCAGAGTCTCGGTCCGCTCCCAGCCACTGGACAAAGAGTTTAGACGCTAAGTCAAACGATGACAAAGGTCTTGAGAACGATGGAGAAGAAGAGCGTCGAGTTCAAGCGAGGTTGAGAGCAAAACTCGTCTAAGTTGGAACTGAGGTTTACTCTAGGATACATGGGTTTATATATAGTCAGAGAACAAAGGAAACCGTAAAAGGAATAAAGCTGTAGCTACTCGAGAAAGGAAATATGAAAGTAGTTACGAAAGGAGATAGCGTCCATGCGGTACACTGCGCAGTAATGATGATGAAACGGTTCACTGAGACACGAAGACGAAACGAAAGGAGAACTGTAACAGAAGGAAGTCATCCAGCAGCGGCTGACTTTGCACAAAAAATGAAGGAAATTCATGAAGAAGCACAAGCGGCACTAAAGAAATTGCAGGATGATATGAAACTTTATGCAGATAGACAATGTTCTGAAGTGCCAGAATACAAAGTGGGAGATCGAGTTTGGTTATCCACCAAAGATCTTCAACTTTCTGGATGTCCAACTAGAAAATTAGCAGAACGATGGATAGGTCCTTATCCAATAAAAAAAAATTATTTCGTCCAATGCAGTAGAGTTGAACCTACCCTTCTCACAACAAATTCATCCTGTTGTGAATGTTTCAAGAATATGTCCCTATGTCAAACCACTTAGAGGACAATGCCTTGCACCGCCACCACCAGTAGAAATTGATGGTGAAAAAGAATACGAGGTAGAAGAAATCCTCAATGTACAACTAAAAAGAAACAAGATGGAATATCTTGTCAGATGGAAAGGATATACGGCAGAACACAACTCGTGGGAGCCAAAGGAAAATTTAGGAAATGCAAGAAAGAAAATAAAGCATTTCTATGATAAAAATCCTGGAGCAATACAAGTCATTGACAAAAGTGTCTTTGATAAGCTAAGCTTCAAAAAATATGGAAACCTCACTGAAAGTCCAGGAACAGCCATATCCAGGATCGATATAAATGCAGTAGCAGAAACTGCATCATGGGAGAAAAATTGGCAAAAATGGAAAGGACAACAGCTTCTAAAGCAGTTAAATGGAGGTCTTTACACTTAGCCACATATCCTGGCGGACTCCGATCAGAGTCTGTCGGAGTCTGATCGGAGTCTGATCGGAGTCTGATCGGACTGTCTAGGACTTGAATGTCAGTGTGACACCAGCCAATTTCCATCTCATGTCTGATCAGAGTCTGATCAGACTCTGGTCGAGACTCTGGTCAGACTCTAGGAGTCTGATAGGAGTCTGAGCTCGGAGTCCTCGACTCCGAGCAGTGTGGTTTTGACCACTGGTATATATAACATCCTGTGACATTGTGCAACGAGCGCGACACAAGGCTCCACGTGACGGCAGTGGACGCGCCGTTTACTGTTTACTACTGCACGTGACACACACGTGACTGCCGTGTAGTTGTGACGTGACCGTGGTTGAGTGATGATGGATCAGGCCTCGCCGTCTCACCGTCGCCACCACCGCCATCGTCACCATCGCCACCGCCATCTCACTGTCGCCACCACCCCATCGTCGCCGTCGCCACCGTTATCGTCGCCGTCGCCACCGCCATCGTTGCCGTCCGTCACCACTACCACCACCCCACTCTCGTCACCGCCCTCCGACGACCACCTCCCGCCTCTCACCACCATCACCCCCCGTCACCGTCGCCCCCCCCACCACGTTACCCCCACCACCACCGCCCCGCCACTCTCGACGACCACCCTGCCGCGTCGACGGACCCGCCTATTCACCCTCGTTTGCCCACCCACCCGTGCCACGTCACCAAACACACCTCTCGCCGCGCCAAAGTCCGAACACGCCTGTTCGCACCCACAACAGCTCGCTGCTGCATGACGCGAGCACCCACGGGCCCAGACCAATTGTCTGGGCCCCTCGTATGTTTTTTTCTTTTTTATTGCAGATAACTAATTTTTTTTTTGTTTTATTATCGGTTTTTGGATTCGACGGGCCCGTCCACTCACAGCTGCAGCTGCAGCCACCCTTGACCCACGCCTACCCACTTGCGCGTTGCGCCCACCCACTCGCACATCATGCCCACCCTCTCGCGCCTCATGCCCACCCACTCGCACGCCACGCCCACCCATTTGCACGTTGCGCCCACCCTCTCGCGCGTCACGCCCACCGCGCCCACCACTCGCACATCGCGCCCACCCTCTCGCGCGTCGCGCCTACCCCTCGCGCGTCGCGCCTACCCGCTCGCGCGTCGCGCCTACCCACTCGCAAGTCGTGCCCACCCTCTGCGCGTCGCGCCCACCCTCTCGCGTGCCTACCCACTCGCATGTCGCGCCTACCCACTCGCGCGTCACGCCCACCCACTCGCACGTCGCGCCCACCCTCTCGCGCGTCACGCCCACCCTCTCACACATCGCGCCCACCACTCGCACTTCGCGCCACACCTCTCGCGCGTCGCGCCTACCCACTCGCGCGTCGCGCCTACCCACTCGCAGGTCGCGCCCACCCTCTCGCGCGTCATGCCCACCCACTCGCAGGTCGCGCCCACCCTCTCGCGCGTCACGCCCACCCACTCGCAGGTCGCGCCCACCCTCTCGCGCGTCGCGCCCACCCACTCGCAGGTCGCGCCCACCCTCTCGCACGTCGCGCCCCACCCACTCACGCATCACACCTACCCACTCCCACCCACTCGCAGGTCGCGCCCACCCTCTCACACGTCGCGCCACACACTCGCACGTCGTGCCCCACCCTCTCACACATCGCGCCCACCCACTCACGCATCACACCTACCCACTCCCGCGTCGCGCCATCCACTAGCACGTCACGCCCACCCCTTCTTGCATAATGCCCACCCCCTCCCCTCTCCATCATACCTTTCCCCTCTCCCATCATACCCACCCCCAAACCCATCATACCCACCCCACACCCATGGCCACTGCCTTTTGTAGTATATATAAATTATGTTGTAAAACATTATCAATTGAATAATAAAAATGGAAATTTTATGAGAAATTGCATATATGAATTAAAAAAACTCTTGATATATACCTTCTCCACCCCTGCACACTCTGTTACAATCATGCCTCAAGTATGCTTATGTAAAACCCCTATCCCTATGCAGTACGTTTTTCTCATCATTATGCTCTTCTTACTTTGTCAAATATGCCAGAGTCCCTTTTATCACATGCCTATTGTCTTTATCACATGTTACATTCTTTTAACACATGCTGATGTCTTTTATCACATGCCTACCTTTATTATCACATGCCTATGCACTCCTGTAAACGTATATAAACCTTGCAATCCATAGACTGGACCTCCAGTCTAGTTTTAACGGTCAAACCGTTCGACTGAACTGTTAGCTCATCTCAGCACACTCTCACTCTCCAGTCTTACACTCATGTAGTAGCTTGGCTGTTCCTTGAGAAGGCCTTGCTCTCGTTGCCCTTGAGGTGGACGATTTAAACACGTCATAGGTGTAACACACTCTGGTGATGTTTGCTTACCCTGACAGGTTTCATAGTAAATCATACAGAAAAGCAATGAGGGAATATGGCAGGAAGTCATTTTGACCATGGCAAAATGTAGGAGAGTCTGGGTCAGTTGTGGGATGTATGACTTGGACAGGAATTTAGTTATAGTTACTTATTCACTAAAATCTGACTATGAGAAAATAAAGTAAAGTCCAAGTCATTGTGGGTGTTACAGTTTTCCTTTTGTATCAGCTTCCTGACTCAGCAGACTGCTTTACTTCATCACCATTACTCATAACTGTGCATGTTTCATATTGTATGCTATCTCCTTTTTGTAGTTACCTTCGCATTTCCTTTCTCAGGTAACTACAGCTTTATTTCCCCTTATAGTTTCCATTGTTCTCAAACCATATATAAACCCCATGTACTGTAGAGTAACCTCAGTTCCAACTTAGACAAGTATTGCTCTCAACCTTGTTCAATCTCAACCCTCTCTTCATTGTCCTCAGGACCTTTGTCATCATTTGACTTAGTGACCAGACTCTTCATCCAGTGGCTGGGAGCAGACCAAGACTCTGCTTGTTGCTGTTGACTTAGAATGAACCATGACAAGGGCATCATCCATAACAGTGGGGATGTATATAGATGGAGTCCAGATACTAGTATAGTTTGGTCTATTTTGGATGGTTTAAAAATGTGACATGTTGGTGACAGGTGAGAGAAGTAGTGGAAAGTGGTCTGAATGCATGTCATGATTTCAGTTTGATCATTGTTGGAAAATGTGACATGTTAATGACATGTAAGAGAAGTAGTCTGAAAGGGCATATCTTGATTTTGTGCTGTAGTGAATGTGACAAATAGGTAACATGTAAGAAATTTGAGCCAAATGCATGTTGTGATTCTCACCATTTGGATAGTGGAAATATGACATGTGAGAAATGCACACATGTTTAGTCCACATAGACTCTACATGGATTTTCTACATTGCTTTGGTTTTTTCCTGGACTTTGCCTGGAGTCCATGTGGAGTCCACCTGGGTAGGTGGCTTAGTGTAAAGTACTGTTCTATTGCCATTGTTGCATTGGTGACAAGTGAGCAGGACTCCACAGGGACTCCTGTCCAGTCCTTGCATTTTTACTTACTACTTTTTTTGCAGCAGTGAACAAGGAGTGAGCAGGACTCCACAGGACTCCCAGTTCACTCCTGGCTGGATGATGCCTGGCATTTTTGGAATTTTGCAGTCATTGAGGACTGAACAGGGAGTGAACAGGGAGTCCACAAGGACTCCTTGTCCACTCATGGTTGAAAGGCTCATTTTATGTCAATTTACCAGGAGTCTACAAGGAGTCCACAAGGACATGTGGGGGAGTGTAAAGTGTTCAGAAAGTGTGGAGAGAGAGGATAGTGATAGTGAAAATGAGTGATTGGGTTGTAACTTACATACTTTGTAAGATTAATCAAGTTGTCAGTTGTTCTGATCAGACTGGGTAAATTTCTTCTCTACAAGTTAATTATGTAGTTTGTCAATCGAGTCTGACCAGACAGGGCAAATTTCTTCTCTGCAGTTAATTATTCAGTTTGTCAGTCAGAGTCTGATCAGAGTCTGGTCAGAGTCCAATCAGAGTCCAATCAGAGTCCGATCAGAGTCTGATCGGAGTCTGATCGGAGTCTGATCAGACTATCGTAGTCTTAGACAGTCTGATCAGACTCCGATCAGACTCCGATCAGAGTCCGATCGGACTTGAAGGAGTCTGATCGGAGTCCAATAGGATATGTGGGGGAGTGTAAAGTACTGGTTAAATGAACCATCAGATCACGATGGTCCATGCGATTGTAATGGATGCTTAAAAAATTAAAAGGATTGGCCCTGGAGTAGGGCCTTAAACTGCTTCATTTTGTTGTAGGAAGGCCTTATTCTGGGCCCGGTTATTCAAACACATATATGCATTTGTATATTGTCTCTCTTACCATCATGGGTAAGAACCGTCGCAACAACAAAAAATCTCAAACAACAATCCTTACCATCGGTGGTCATTCAAACGTGGGCCACTGTTGTGAACAATCGTCACGTTGTCTTTTCCCTGAAACACCAAAAAAGCCGAAACCCACTCCCCATCCTCCCATCACTATGGATCATGATGTGTACCACTGGATAGAAAAAGCCAACCAAGGTGTAGATCCTTGGACATTCCTGCCCAAAGCATTTTGGGCATGGCAATTATGCATGAGATGGCGAAAGGAGAAAAAAGGTGGACATATATCCTTCAAAGATTTTTAGTTTGTCTAGGAAGCCAAAACCTAAAAAGGGGGTACTGTCATGACCTGTTCTCAATGGTCAAAATCTCTAAGACATTTTTATTCTTTTTCTTGTATTTTACTATAGCTGTAGCCAAACATCTTAGTCAGGTTGGCGTCTATCTTATCTAGTCAGTGCTAAGATTAGATTACGATTACGATTACGATTAGATTAGATCACAGACTACTGGACCGATGACTTATAGACTATGACTCAGGCTTACCAATTCGCAGCAGTGGGGGCCGATTATGTTATATCTTTTACTCATACTTACTCAGCGTAGCTACTATTATTAGAGTGGTGCACAGACCACCTTTGTAGTATATAAACTGAGCAAAGTAGCACCCAGAGTCCTCAGTCGAGTTCTCTTGGGTTTCCTCCCTACCCTCATCTCCTCCTCTTCTAAGTCTTCTGTTGGGGCCCTAAGGCGTCGTGCCAAGGGTAGTCCTGATAAGATGCCATGCTCAAACGTGCACATCTCATTGTCAACAGTCGACCAGCTTGGTCGACTCAGTTCATTGTTGGGGCAAAGGGCACCCCACTGCCCATTCCAGATCAAAAGCATTTCCGATCTCCATCAAGGACATTGCTGCCCTTGGCAAAATGTAGTTAAACAATAGTTCCATTGTTTTGGATCCCAGACCCAAGCTTGTTCCAAAAATAGGTGTAGACGTCCCAAGTAGGGAGATGTTGCCTCTTCTTCTGTAGCTGTGCTTCCTAACACAGGTACTGCCCGATGCAGTCAATAACGCACCTGCACTTGAGTATTTGATTTATTTCCACCAACTGACCCAAATGTGTGGTGCCTGGGGCTTCACTCGAATGTCCTCGTGCTCAGATCCAAAGATCTGATACGTGATTGGTATTTTGAGACTGTTCCCCTTGCTACACAACACACAAATTATCAGGACTACCCTTGGCATGACACCTTAGGGCCCCAACAGAAGACTTAAGAGGAGAGGAGGTGAGGGTAGAGTGGAAACCCAAGAGAACTTGACTGAGGACTCTGGGTGCTACTTTGCTCAGTTTATATACTACAAAGGTGGTCTGTGCACCACTCTAATAATAGTAGTTATGCTGAGTAAGTATGAGTAAAAGATATAACAGAATCAGCCCCCGCTGCTGCGCATTGGTAAGCCTGAGTCATAGTCCATGAGTCATCGGTCCGGTAGTCCGTAATCTAATCTTATTGTTATCTAATCTAATCTAATCTTAGCGCTGACTAGATAAGATAGATGCCAACCTGACTAAGATGTTTGGCTACAGCTATTGTAAAATACAAGAAAAAGAAATAAAAATGTCTTGAAGATTTTGACCGTTAAGAACAGGTCATGACACAAATGGATTGCCTTCGCATGTTCCTTGTGCTTTTCCAAAGCCTTAATGTAACTGCCTGGGGCGACCCTGCCTGGTCCACAACCCAGCACACCATTACTCTCATTTAAGACTTTGTGTAGACATTGTGGTCCCACAGTCAGTTGTGACTACATTGTCAACTGTCGAATTGAGGCTGCAAGCGGTCTCGTAGTGTGATGAGCACTTGGTCAGATGAAGATTTTTGTTGGATCTCTCTGACACTGTGAGCAACAGCGAGCAAGGCGTGCTTGGCGCTGTGTCAAACAATGAAGGGTGTAGTAGAAAGACTCTAGATCATGTTAGGACAAGCCTACACACAACCACAAGCCTTGCAGAAGAGAGTAAAGAAAAGAGGATAGATTGACACAATAGACTAGTAACCTGGTGTAGAGGAAACTATCTAGAGTCTTAGAGACTCCTACCTATGACGCGACTACTTATATACCCCTACCATGGTCTGTGCGCAACAGCCTCATGCCCCAAGGGCTATGTGCACACAGCAACAGAGCCATGGCAACTATCTACACCCTCCTGCAATGCCCGTGTCCCCATCTGGTCCTTATTGTCTTCTTATCAGCACAGCCCCTGGATGACTAATTGCTGACCTAACCAATGGGTGCCTCGACATAGGGGTTGGCACCTACAAGTCTTGTATACCTATGTGTCCATAGGGCCCTGGAGAAAATATAGAAAAATATAGAAAAATAGCCGGAACATCATAAGAGTCATAACACCCAGCCTCGAAGCAAAAATTTAAGATCAAAAAAAGTATTGTGTGGATTGCAAAAAGAGCAGATAGCAATGTTAATGTTGGGGCAATCAATTGAATATTGAGAAATGAATATGTTATCTTCATGGAGAGCAAGGACAGTCTTGATATTGTTGATAACACTAGGCATTAGAGTAGTGGACATTGCCATCATAATGCACAGGTATCGTTGAAGATGATGAAGACATCCAATGTCACAGTATTCAGGGCAAAACAAACCCCATTGGGATATCCAATGTGCTTCATCAATGATGATACTCATCACCATATTCATAAAAGTTTTATCATTCAGAATCCTCTCGAAAATGCCGTCTGCTTTCATCAATGCCTCTGGATTGACCACAATAACATGATATTGGAATGAAAGGATTGCCTGGAGAGTAGTTCAGTGACAATGACAGATTGTTAGCTCTAGACATACCTGGCAATTTCTGTTTGTCACCATTTCTGCTGAAATAAATATACCCTCTACTCCAGCCTTTGAGAGGGTCTCAATGTTCTGCTGACAAAGGATGTTGAGCAGTGTTATGATTATTTGGACACCGTCTGGATGAAAGAGCAGAGGGAGCCAAAATGTCAGTGTCTTGCCCATTCCTGTTCCAGCTATAGAGATGATGTCGCAATCACCTCTGAGGATAGCCTGGCAGACATTGGCCTGCTACAGGCATGGTTGTTTTCCGATGGCTGTGAGCACCCAGTCACAAATCTCATTGACTGATGGGATAGATGGCCAAGTCTGATGGAGCCCAGCAGTGGCAGGAGGGACACTATCAGCCATATCTCCACTGGTACAGTGATTAATGTACAGTCAAAGATAGGCAGAAGCATCTACAAAAAGTCGGAATCCAGGTAAGGTGTGACAGTCCTGGTGATGGTCTGGCCAACCATTCCCCAGTCCTGGCGAAATGGCTGCCAGGTCAGTTGACAATGCAATCAGGCTTGTCAACAATGTCACAAGTCTGTTGATGCCATCACCAATGTCCACATCACTAGTTTTGACGTGACTTGAGCACTGACTTAGTCAAAGACTCAACATTTGTTCAACTCCCCCCACTACCACCACTACCTCTGCCACTGGGACCCTGCATACACACACAACACCACGCCACTCTCACCCATACCACTTGCAACTGAGTCTTACTCTGTGCTCCTCCCTCCAAATCCCAAGCCCAAACCAGTAGAGCCTGCGGTAGTAGTACGGCAGTACCAATGTACAGGTCCAACCTGGGTGCAGAAGAAAGAATGATATTCACTTCAAGATGAGTCCAGACATTGACTTATCCCCCAACAGACCAGTTGATAATGACTGCTATGTGAGGTACATGCTCCAATGAAGGTCTGTAGTACTATCCCCCTCACTTTTTTTATTACTAATGCATTCGTGTTAGACGCAATTCCATTCATCCTGCATGAATGGGCAAGCATGACAAGATCAAGCCACCCAACACTGCCTGTGCCAGCCTGTTGTTGTGCTGTACTCCCTGCCCAGTCGGAAACAGGCTGCCCCTGACCTGTGTCATGTACGCCTTGACGACGCCAACCATCATCTTGATATGTTTGGGTGGGATCCCAAGCCCAGTGCAGACTCCACCGACTGTCATTGCAGAGGGACGTGACAAAGGGGTATGTCCCAAAGTTGAGGTCAAGGCGCCCTCCACAAGGATCTGCTTGCCCCACAGACAGCGCCAAGTGCAGGTATGTCACGGGGGAGTCAACAATGTGCGGTTTGAGATGAACTCACCTGGCATGATGAACACTGGTGCAGGCCTGGCATGGCGTGACCTGGCTGCAGACTTTTTGTAGATGGTATGTGTATGCCCTGACACCTCGTGGCTAAAACTGACCGCTGTTCTCCTTTGTGTCTGCTTACCTCTCTAGTAATGTGGATGTATGTGCATTGAAAGCCAGTATTGCACGTCTGCATGTGGTGCTGCAGTACCAAGGGTTTTGCTTGTGTCTTGCATGTGTGTGTGTGCATTGCCCTGCCACTGACGCCTCAATATTCCACATCTTCAGTCCTGACAAACTCACTCAGCATGACAAACGCTACATTTTGCCCGACTCCACCCTCTCCACTCTTGCCTACAATGGCGAACCCATACCGCAGCCACAGCAAAGTCTTATAGATTTGCCCTCGCTGTTGCATATCAAACCAAAACCCGAGAATTCATCCACATGTTGCCTGTCAACCCAAAACTCAAACCATTGTCCACACCATTGCATTTGACACTGATCCACATTACCTCAAACCGTTCCATATCCCCGACATCCATATTCTGTCCAGCCACGCCTGTTACGGATGATGCCCTTGTCGTGATTTGTTCTAAGTCAACAGCAACAAGCAGAGTCTCAGTCCACTCCCAGTCACCGGACAAAGAGTCTAGACACTAAGTCAAATGATGACAAAGGCCTTGAAGACAATGAAGAAGAAGAGCATTGAGATCAAGTGAGGTTGAGAGCAAAACTCATCTAAGTTGGAACTGAGGTTACTCTACAGTACATGGAGCTTATATACATTTGGAGAACAAAGGAATTGTAAAAGGGAATAAAGCTGTAGTTATCTGAGAAAGGAAATGTGAAGGTAACTACAAAAGGAGATAGCATCCAGGCTGTACATTGCACAGTAAAGATGGATATGAAACAGTTCACCAAAACACGAAGACAAAACAAAAAGGGAACTGTAACAGCACCCACGTTTGACTGCCAAACCCAAACCCATACCACAACAACCCTTGGCCTTTGCAAAAAGGCACCCTTGGCAAATTTATCCATCAGTGATGAGCAGACAGCAGTACCCAAATGCAACAAAGGTGCAGGCCTGGCATGGCATGACCCAGCTGCAGACTTTTTGTAGATGGTAATGTGTATTGTAATATGTGTAATACATCACATGGTTTTAAAACTACTGGTGAATGGTGTGCAAGCCGGGTGGCAACTGGTCATGCCCTGCCAACAGTGCATGTTTGACCACTGGTGGGAACATCTGGTCATAAGTCCGAACCTGGTCACACGATATCATGTCGGGCGAAACTTGCCGGACCTGGAGATGGGTGGGTGACAGGTTGGTGACACCTGATCAGGCCTTGCCAGGAATCCGACTTTTTGTAGATGAGAGCACTTACCGATGTGCAATCAGGCAGACATGTGAACTGCTGCTCGGCAGGTGGCGGAAATCTTCGGCAAGAGAAATGTTTAAAAGATAGAGTATTACATCAGCCAAATGGTACGTGTTACGCTGAGTCATTGTGCCGAACGTTTTGTTTACTATTGTTACATGCCAGTCTTCTGGAGAGAGCAGCTTCAAGCGTCCTGCCCATTAGTTCCAACTTTCCTGTCGTTGAAATGGCGGTATGGAGATTTGAGTGTGCAATTCTTCCTTCTAGCCAAATGAGGTTAGAAATGGCATCAACAAATCAAGGCGAGTGACAGGCTAAATGTACGTGTATGGTTGAACACGAGGACATCAGTACTTAGAAAGTACGTCAGATGCGATATCCTGCTCACGAGGACACATTCCGAACCAATGCGTTCCACTACCCCAAATACAATCTGATGGTCGTGTCATACTTGAATGGAGAACGTAGGCTGGACCTCAATTCCGGCAGTTGTTTGTCGTCTGTCATGCACAAGACAGATACGTCCGAAACTCCCTCCATTGTGCTCTCTTCTGCCTAACTTATCGCGGGCGAAACACGTAAGTATCTTAGTTCACAATGACCCTTGGCCACGTTTCGGGGCATTTATATCATATTAACTCTTGGCCAACAGTACTTAAAACATGGTTAGTCCCATTCCCATTCCTCACAACGCCATTCGTCTTTCGCCATGGGTCGCCTCCCTTCTGTTCATGCGCACAACGAGTGGTCCCCACTCAAATCGGTCATTGTCGGTCGTGCCGGCCGCGCATGCTTCCCCACCGCGCCACTCAAGATGGTACGCGCAACTATGCCCGCCGCCCATGTTCCCCGCTTCAAGCCCGACTCTCCATTCCCCGCGGATATCGTCGCAAAGGCAGAGGCTGAACTGGATGGTCTTGCCGCTATACTGGAGGGCAAAGGAATCAAGGTCTACCGCCCCGAGAACGTTGACTGGCTCGCAGAAGGGGGGTATACAGGTGCCATGGCCCGGGATGGCCTGATGAGCATCGGGAATGTCTTAATCGAGTCCCTATTTGCGTGGCCTTGTCGATCCCGTGAGATCGAATTGGCTCACGGGAAGATCCTTAAGGAGTTGTCGGCAGATCGCAACATCCACATCGTTCATCGGCCCTCTAACACGTTCAGTGACTCGATCTATGAGGGTGTCAATGATAACATCATCAATAACAGCCACCCAGCATTTGACACTGCTGATTTTGTGCGTCTAGGGAAGGTGATTGTAGGTCAGCTCAGCCATGTGACGAACCCGGCAGGCGTCGAATATATCCGGCGACACCTGCCATCCGGATACAGCTTGGAACTGCTCGAAGTGAATGACCGGCAAGCGATGCACATAGATTCGACCATTACCCCGTTGCGCAAAGGCCTTCTTGTGTACCACCCACTAAAGGTGACCGAAGCATCCTTGCGCAAACTTCGCGTCTTCGACGGCTGGGATTTGAGGCCGCTCCTGTTCGTTCCAGTGGAACATCCTGGAAATCCCCACTTTTCATCTCTAGTCCATGGCTATGTCTCAACGTGCTCATTTTGGATGGCAAACGCGTCGTTGTCGAGGCGACCGATGCCGCGGCTATCAGGTTTTATGAAAGCCTAGGCATGGAGTGCATCCCGTGCCCCTTCCGTAACGTGAACAGTCTTGGGGGTTCGTTCCACTGTGCTACGGTGGATCTAGTGAGGGGGAATTGACGTTGCGTCTCTCCAAAAACGATGCTTCGGCGGGGATGTCTTGCTTCAACAGCGAGACCGTGGACGAATTTCTTCGCTTTGACAGCGTTGTCTACCTTCGCCCCCGTCGAAAGCCCTGGGGGCCCTTCTGGCTCATTTAGTACTCTTACCATCTTCTCTGCCTTATCGGACATATAGCACTCGGATCGGACTCTTCCTTGACTCGCGGATTTAAATTTAGATACTGTTGTAAGCTGCTGTTACTTAGAAAATCATGTATGTACACGAGAAGAATATCTTGCTTTTCGATAACTTCGCAATCATGCGTTTGAGCATGGAAACGTCCGCTTTGTTCGAAATGTCGATAGATGATTCATTGCATCACTGAGCTGCCCGTCAACGTAGGCGACGTATGGAGGTTCTGAAGACAGGCATTACCGTGCAGGCCTCGTGACACAGTCCAGTGTACATTCAGGGGCTAAAGGCGACCAGGGAACAGGGAAAAAGAGAGTACATATTTATTCAGCAGTGCGATACGAACCACAGCTTGCGGTATACGTAGTAAGGACACAGTGCGCCCTAAACGACCACTTGTCTAACAAGCATGGGCAAAGCTGCCGTACGCTGCCCTGCCAATTTTGGTCGATGCAATATAGAAAGATGCTGTTCCAATTTCGTGTTGGGTCCATCCGGCAATTCGAACGAAAAATTTCGTATCAGGACTGACATCGCAGCCTGAAAAAAAAAACAAAAAAAACAGAGCCATTTCTCAACACTACAACGAAAAGAGAGAGAGAGAGAGAGAGAGAAAACAGACGTTCGTACACACCTTGAATTCTGCCAATGCGAAACCTTTGCCGATACATATCCTCGGTCCGTCCGCAAACGTGAACAAGTGCCGATGACCGTGGATGTCCTTTGCGGGGTACGTCAGGTCGGTGAGCCATCGTTCCGGCACGAACTGTTTCGCGTCGGGACCCCACAAAGCCTCTGAACGATTGAAGAAACTGAATGGAGAGGCCAAGACGGTTCCTTTGGGGATAAAGATGGAGTCACTGATCACTTCCCCGGACGGAGTCTCGATAGGGGAACTTAGCGGGATCAGGTCGTCTTCACTTGCCTGGTGAATATGGTAAAGACGGTGAGGTGAATAAACCCTGACTGAGCGTTGAGTACTCACGACCCTGCCCAGCTCCTCTACGGGCGGATGCATTCTTAACGTTTCGTGCAGGACTGCATCCAGGTAAGGCAGTTCGGATTTAAGCTGTTCCCATGTAGGATCGCTATTCGAAAATTGGCGTAATTCTTCGCGAAGCTTCTGTTGGATATGCGGGTTACGAGCAAGCTCGATGAGGGCCCACTGTTTGCAACGGTAAGTATGAACGGAACCATGATCCAAGGCAAGGGGCGTACCGAAAGAGCAACTATAATGATTAATGATGTTTAGTACGAGGATCAATGTCAGGATAACGTAGAGTTACCAGCAGTCGTTTCGTATCCTTAAATATGCCATTAGTGTGTCACTCGAATGGGGAGTATAAAATATCCTTGCCTGCCAATAAAAAGAGATTCTAGTTGGTACGCTATGAGCGAAATTCAATAACGAGTGAATGACCACGCACGATCTGCATAAGAATCATATCATTACTGTGAACAAAAATTCACGGAAAACTTACATGAGCTACGACCTCCTCGCGGGATAACTTCAAATCTGTATCCGTTGCTTCGCCTTTGACTGTAACCCCGAATTGTATTACCGCGTAAATCCGAACAAGTGGGAAGCTTACCCAACAAACCAATTATAGATCGGTCCTTCATGTTGCTCGAACCTTGCTTTTCTCTTCTAGAATTCATAAACAACTCCTCCCCTATCTTCGAAGTCACCTCATTCAAATTTCTGAACAGCCTTATTCGCTTAATGGGAACGTTGACGACTTGTGGGAAAAAGGTGCCCAGGACGAACGGCAGGTGCGACGTGAATCCTTGGTCCGAATCTCCAAATGCATTGAATGCCTCCATGACAGCAGATGTCTCGCCAGCTATAGATCTGAAATCGTGTCCAAAACCAGCAATGCCGATTGAATCAAGGCTGGAAAAAAATGTGGTTATCGTCGAAAATGTGGATAAGAATAGCGCGGCGATACTAACGTAATTCTGTTCATCCTGTTCCATTTGTGTGTCAGCAACAGCACTGCGTTGGTAGGGAGGATATGATGACGCACCATTCCTGGACGTCAATAGTGACTTCCGGAGTGGCTTCGAATAGCACGTCCCAGCGCGCCTTGACCTATATTAAACATCAGATACGGATCAAAATAACGGGTTCCAGATCGGTATCTTACTTTATATCCTGACTCGTAAAATGTATTTGTTATTGTGCTCAAGGCCGCAGTACTGAACGCAGGAGCCACTATTCGGCGTTGACTAAAAGCCCATCAGTGTCTTTCAGCTTCCAATCCGCGAAGCTATGCACCGCCGATGATCTTCGCCTTCAGATGCCATCATATTAGGTCCAAACTAGTAGTCCGAGTCCAATCTTAATTCTAGACTATACTTGGAACTCGTGAAGATGCGAAACTTACAAATCGCTTCAACCAATTCCGCATGATTGGCATTTGGACGTAGGTATACGTATCTTTTGCATGGAAATGCACGGCAGCTTTGGGATCGCAAAGGATGATACGGCTCCCGCCAAATGCGGTAGGGATCTTGTAGACAGGCCCATATTCGTGAGCCCATTGTTCGTATATCAACCCGCGGTCCATTGACGCTGCGAGTTCTGACGACCTTCCGAAAAGGAAGCTCGTATTGGGAGGACCTTTGAGCATAACGCCGCGGGTGGATCGATTAAGCCAGTAATGAGTGAGCTTAATCAAACCGAGCAGAATGAGAGTGATGACGATAACGTCATAGTCTCTCGGTTGGAGTATGTCCATAGTTTCTGGGGTTAAAGGATAGTGACGACGCACTTATATGTATGTGGTTCCTGAACATGCGAGTTCGCCCTGAAACTTGATTGCCTCGGCATTTCCAGCTTGAATGTGTCAGCAGGTGTACATAAATCATCCCGCTTTGAAAAAGCATGTTGTACGTTGAGTCAGCGCGTCAAGGCATGGCTCGCTTTCAGCGACTGATCGGGGCAAACAGGGAGCCACCAAATGGTTCTGTTGGTACGTCTATCTCAGCCACCGTTGGGGCTCATCGCCCCCTCTCCGCTTGCTCGCTGGTGCTTGATTCTCAAGGTCGTTCTAGCTACAAGGGTGGGAGTGGCGTTGGTCGCAATCTGTGACCAAATGCATTAAAGAGACGGGCTGCGCAAGAATACATGGGGCGAGTGGCCGCCAAAGCTAGTAAGTCACCAAACCCAGTATAGGATTATGAGAATGTACTTCTGTAAGTATCAACTTTGCGCGAGAATGCAAACTGATTGTAAGATCGGACAAGCCTGTTCCCTCGTCAAAATAATGCTTCGCTACCAAAAACGTGGATAGGACAGTTTAGCATTCTTTTGCCATTTCGTACTCACCCAGAAGAAAATGCATCTTGTCCCAATGTCATATGTTCCAACGTGTATGGAAACATTAGCTGATATGGAATCTTTGCCGTGAAATATAGAAGTGCTCGAACCGAGCAAAGTATTACTATGTCCTGCTGGATGCCATAATTGATTAGTACGCTCCCATGGACAGGAGCAAATAATGCCACTATCGATAAAAAGGGGCATGGTACAGCCTCTCTGCGCAGATATATATAAACAAACCCTTCAAATGATGCCATACTCCATGGCCTTGATAAAACCATATGGGCCACTTGCACCACCGGCCCATGTTCTCCTTCGGTTATCGCCATCAAGAGTTGTGTGAGTATTCATCGGGCTGCAACATAGGCAATTAATATTAATTTTCGTCAGTCTTTAGGCAGCGCTTACCTATATGGCGTCCCCACAGTGTAACCATGTTCGTCGTTATGCTCGATTTAATTGACTCTCTTAACCCATACCTATAGATCGATGTATATTCTCAGATCCTGTAAGCCTTCAGACATGTGTAGCACCTCATTATGTTTGTACACAGAGATACTATAAGGCTTCAAAGCACCAGTTGAGGAGCAAAAACGGAAAAAGTGGGATTTTGGGTATGAGTTTGACCGTGAAACCGAGACCAGCTACGCATGGAGCTACGAGAGACACGAGCGGCATTTTCTGACCGTCCCCAGCGAAACGCGAGAACACCCTACCCACGCGAAACACGGCGTTATCCAATGGACGTCAAAACGGCGAGACGCGAGAATCAACACATCTTTGACGCTCGGTTGTATCCGAATCAAGTCCTGTCACGGTGCAAATCTTCGTCCTCGGCCGAATGCGAGACACCCTCTCCTTCACTAGGGCTGCGCACCGTGACCATATAGCTTTCACGCCAGTCTGAGAAATGAAGAAGATCTTCCTCTAATACTCAACTGCGACGCTAGTCAATACATTGCGGCTACTTACAGTACACACTGACATCTGCACTCGATTCCCCAACCCAGCCTGGCCTCGGACCATGCCACGCACAGCGGTGGCCCCCTTCCCACAAGTAATTTTCAATAAAGAAATTTGTCTGTATAACAGTTATGAACCACGACGGATTGCGAGATTTTGCCTTCCCATTGATGTGGCTACGAATTTGGATCTCTCTTACCATCTTCCCGCCAGAAGGCTTATGGTCATTTCATCATCTCCTTGGATTACTAGGCAACTGGAAGATTCAATTGGTGTATCGACAATGTAACTTGTTTGAAAGGAACTCGGCCTGGGTTCACTGAGATGAATCGACAACTAGACATGGATGCAACTGATGGGCTTGAAGGGAAAGGGAAAACATGTAGAATTCGCTCCTTGCGAAGCCCATCAAATGATACCTGTATCGCACAACCGCAACATCGCATCAGGCTGCATCACAACGATTGCACAATGACCATTTCGTCATCTCTTTGGACTTCTAGGCAACTAGAAGATTCAATTGGTGTATCGACTATGTACCTTGTTTGAAAGGAACTCGGCCTGAGGTTCATTAGACATGGATGCAACTGACGGGCTTCAACATCAGCGGATCAGGCCGAGTCACACTTCACAAACAGCAGTTCCAGGACCCCAGGTACAACTTCAAATTTGGCCTTTTCGGAATCAAAATCGACCTGACCGGCTGGGCAACGGTACATGGATGCAACTGACGGGCTTCAAGGGAAAGTGAAAATATATGTTAAATCGCCTCCTTGCGAAGCCCATCAAATGATACCTGTATCGCACAAAACCGCGACACCACATCAGGTTGCATCACAACGATTGCACGATCGATTGAGATTGTACCGCGTCTTAGTCTCATTTTAAACCCAATGCCTAAGTGGAATGCTCCCCAGGCACATGGATGCAACTGATGGGCTTGAAGGGAAAGGGAAAACATGTAGAATTCGCTCCTTGCGAAGCCCATCAAATGATACCTGTATCGCACAACCGCAACATCGCATCAGGCTGCATCACAACGATTGCACAATGACCATTTCGTCATCTCTTTGGACTTCTAGGCAACTAGAAATTCAATTGGTGTATCGACTATGTACCTTGTTTGAAAAGGAACTCGACCTGAGGTTCATTAGACATGGATGCAACTGACGGGCTTCAACATCAGCGGATCAGGCCGAGTCACACTTCACAAACAGCGGTTCCAGGACCCCAGGTACAACTTCAAATTTGGCCTTTTCGGAATCAAAATCGACCTGACCCGGCTGGGCAACGGTACATGGATGCAACTGACGGGCTTCAAGGGAAAGTGAAAATATATGTATAATTCGCTCCTTGCGAAGCCATCAAATGATACCTGTATCGCACAAAACCGCGACACCACATCAGGTTGCATCACAACGATTGCACGATCGATTGAGATTGTACCGCGTCTTAGTCTCATTTTAAACCCAATGCCTAAGTGGAATACTCCCCAGGCTGGTCCTCACTCACCACTCACTACCGACTAATCCATCTCCATTCACTATGCGTATTTCATCTATCATCGTTTTCGCCGCCTTTGTGTTCTTGGCATCTGCCTCTCCAATTGATCGAAGGAGTAATTCTCTTTCGGTAATCCTTCCCATTCTATGAGACCGTATCCGCACGTCTGAACTGCACTTTTCCATTTAGAAGCGAGGCAATCCTATGGTCGGTCGATGCGTGGCATCTATTCCAGTCATTCGAGATGCGGAGTTGAACCCCACTTGTTTTCAAGTATACAGCCTGGGGGGGAAGTAGAATGGACCACAGAGACAATCACCTCCGGTGGGTTGATGCATCTATTCCAGTCATTCGAGATGCGGAGTTGAACCCCACTTGTTTTCAGTAACCCACCAAGTCTGCGGGGGAGGTGGGTGGCAATGGACAAAACTAGACACAGTCGCCTCCGGTGGGTCGACGCATTATCATCACAAATGCAAAGTGAAACTCCACTTTAGCCTCCCTACAGTGATGGATATACAGTGTGTCAATCCCACAGCATCTTGTCAACCCGGAACTTGCCTCACTTGCTGTTTTTAGGAAATTCGAGATGCGTATCTGGATGATGGAGAATATGTGTCACATGTGACAGTCACGGGACAGCAACCTATCACCTACCATTTTAACCCCGTGAATCAATGGGAAAGACACGACACGTATGATATTTTATCAGATCATAATAAACGCCTGCTGACCTTTGCCTTGTATATATCTTCAAGTCCTCAAGAGCATGGTCATGACACCAATAGACCACCAAATCAGGTGGGCCTTGGCATCCATTCCGGTCACCGCAAGGCCGAACTCCATTTTAGCGTTTCATTTATAACCAGTATTATCTAGATATTCATCCTCCTGGATTAAGAGTGGTATGTCAATGCTGAGTCGCCTCTGGAAACTGAACCTCACTTGCTGTTTGAGTATATTCGAGACTATCGCCAATATGACGAAGTTGGTCGATTAAGCTTAATGATGACATACGTGGCGGATACTGATGGTCGCCGGTGCTTATACTATGCCACGTATGATCGTTTTTTTCAGGCTGATCGCGTACTGACCTTTGGGCTGTATATTGGACCAAGTGGCCAGCATGGCCACACCACGACAGAGCGATTTGACTCTGGGAATGTGCGTCAATGTTATCTAGTCACCTCCAGAACATGAAACTGAACCTCACTTGCTATTTTTAGTATATTCACACTGTCTCTGGCTCATTCGCGACGAGGGTATTTCAGAGGTTCTCCACTGGAGAATGGGCGTCGCCCAGGTATGATCTTATTTTTAGGTCATATTAGACCGTGCTGACCATTGCTTCGTATATATAGGTCTATATATCACCATCACCCGAGTTGAGCGGTTTGGACGTATGTTGGGCAACTAGACTACTGGAAGACCAAGAGTGTATTCAATCCCTTGTTGTATCCACAATGTGTCTTGATTCAAGCTGTTTAGAAGAGAAAGTCGGTCTTATGAGTTCATTGAAGTCGTTTCATGCGACTGTCGGGCATCAAGGGAAAACGGAGATTTTAAGTAGGATGCAAATCCTGTCGGCATCACATCATGCTGCATCAAATAGACCGAGACTATGCCGCTTTATAAACCCGATGTCTGAGCCGAATCATCACCAGAATGGTACTCACTACTCATTAGCCACTCATCCAACCCTCTTTTCACTATCCGGCCGTTTTCACCGCCTGTATACTTTTGAAATCCGCCTCTCCAATCAACCGTTGCAGTCGAAGAAGTGGTAATCTTTCTCATTCTACGAGGCGGTTCCGCATGTTTGATCTGCGCTCTTCTCCATTTAGAAAGAGGCAACCCTATGCCGGTCGGTCGATGCTCTGGCATCGCCTTCGAAATGCGGAGTTGGACCTTGAATGTGTCATGTGGAAAGAAGAAAACGGTGGGTGGCCACGGGCGCGGGGCGCTACGTTCGCCCTCCTAAACGTTTGGGAAGGAAAACCTCATATCGTGGCTTGTGCCTGCATACCATCGTCTGCGTACCATCGTCGGCGCGTGCTAGGCTATCAGCTTTAACAGTAAAATCTGTCGTCAATCATGTTCAGACAACTGCATTTCCCGGAACAACTCGCTTCGGGTGGGTGGTTCTGGACCAGGTCTTCCGCTACATTATCGAAAACTCTGCCGGGAGTTTTCGAACCAGCTCCGCTGCGTTCCAACTTGACCGACGTGGGAAGTCGCTGTAATACCGCTCGCGGAGCCCGAGAAACACCGACTCCAGTATCTTGCGTAAGAAATCAGGCGACGCAGTTCAAAATGGCGGGTTTGTCGACGTTGAGAGACGAGTGGGCGAAGTTGGCGAACGCGATGCAGTCAGCAAAGACGGTGAAGAGCCCAGGAGGTACGACTCGAGGGAGCCGGTGGGGGTTGTTATGAATGCGCTTGAGGCAAATGACGCAGGGCATGTCGTTCGCTTTCTGCAGCTTGTCAACGTGACGTTGGACCCTGGAGCCACCCATGCGGTACCAGAGGGAGGGACCGTACTGGTAAGATGAAGGTTTGCTTCCCCGGTTTGAAACCAGTTGGAGGACGCCCGCAGCCGCCGCCTGCATCGCTTCTTGACCTTCTACTTCCATCGGGGTAGGAAGCGAGTGACAGGACGTGCGAAGCAAACACGTCATTCCTAGGTTGAGGGTCTTACAGTCAGCTTTTCCGTCTTAAAATATCTCTACATGTGACTTGCACGTGACTAAATTCCTCGTTCGCCCATAGTGACGCAGTTGTTTCATTTTGTTTCTGTCGTTATCTGTCTTCCACCGTCTTTATGGAGTTCACATCCATTTTTTCAGTGAACAGTTTACGTGCTACCACACGACTTGATTTTTTGGCACAAACATCGACCGTATCGCCTACTTTCTGAGCTGTGGTGTCGCTCCCTCGTGGATTCAGAGCTTTTGTTTCTGCGCCCATAGGACGGACAGTTTTCACCTCATCACTTCTTTTATTGGATGGTGTTCATAGCGAAGATCTGGTTTTGGGCCAAGATTGGTTTGCACGGCTGCACAACCCCAGTTTTCAGCAGCGAGAGCAGGAGACCATGTATGTCTGACAGTGAGTACCATTCCGTATGAGACTTTCACTGTCTTGTTTCTGTGCCAGGAGTGATGGGTTCGGCATACAATATACAAGTTGTGATTCCATGCCCAGCGTTGTCCATGCTGGGGGAAGTGGTTCACACGAGAACATGTTCTTGACTAACGCATTGTCCACTGATGCTGGTGATTGTTTATTTCCCTTAAGCTACAGTCAGAGGATGATTGATTCACGTATTTTTCTGGACAGTTCTTCAGGATGTGCAGGAGTCCGCTCCTGTCTCACAGACAGTATTATCACATACTGCTAGTGCTTCATCCCATGTCATCGGTATTTATTTACCCACTTTCAGCTGCAGAGAACGATCCTTATACATGGCTGTTTTTCTTGCAGATGTTAATAGACTTGGCTCACGTCAAGACTTGTGTATTACCTCTTCCTGCGGTGAGTGCACCTTCACCGACAATATGGAGAGCATCTCACAATCTGGTCAGTTACTTTCAAAAAATTTTTGGGGGTACGGTTTGTTGAACGATCTTCACCCCAAATACCCCTAAGTATAGCCTTCAACACAGCTATCACCGGTTTGACCCTTAGAGGGTATTTCTTTTTCTTTTATTTCTTTTATTTACGTATATTAGATTACAAGTCCATTACACAAATATGTACATACACTAAAAGTGTATATAAGACCTGTAGATATCCAATATACATTCAGTTGCTCTTTCTTGCCTACCAGCATGTGAGTATCTCCTCTCTATGAGAGTAAAGACCTGGAGAGGTCTCTGGTCACTGTCTCTGACAGTGATACAATACTCAAAACACTTGAAGAGGTGTTTGGTCACTGTCTATGACAGTGATACAATACTCTTGTCATCACGGACGTATGACTCTATGTCTAACGGATATATGAGCTCATCGTTCATGACAGTGACGACCACTGAGACAAATTATGTCTGACAGACATATGATTGCTGCTCAACAGGTTATGGGCCCCGGTAAGCCCGTCATTGTTGCCAACGATGACAAAACATGTCTCAAAGACATGATCAATGACGACGAAAGATTTTCATATTTTTCAAATATTTAACTTTATGAAACAAAGACACTAACATAATATGTTTCATAGATAAGACTATCATATACTATGTTGTCCTCCAAGACCTCCACTGGCATCGATTCTATCAACATCTTCACAGGCGTTGACTACCGCGTTTGGGCAGAAAGGATGAAGTCCTACCTCCTTCACATCAGATCTTGGTCTATCATTAATCTATCATTTCCTAAACCATCTCCTCCTGCCGACTCCGCTACTGCTGCAGTAGCAACAGAATATAGAAAAGAACTTTGTGAATGGCAAAAACTCAACGATTCCAGTCTGGGCGCATTATGTCTCAAAGTCTCTGATTCTATTAGGCGACATATAGCTACCGATGATCAATTACTTTTGGCATGGAACACATTGGCTACTAGCTATAAAAAGACTACACCAGCGCTCATATTTGATCATTTTCAGAAAATGGTCAAATTCCAACTCTCAGGAAAAGATCCTGTACCTGAGATTGAAAGACTGGGATCTTACTTCGCACAGCTCACAGAGGACAAAGTAGAGATCCCCGATTTTATGCAAGCTCTTATACTTGCAGCTGCTCTTCCCAAAGAATGGACTGCTGTCTCAACGACTATGTTCCAGTTATATGGAACAGACAAATTTACCTTCGAGGCTATCTCCGATTCCATTATTGGAGAATTCCGCAGGAATTATGCCATGAGACAACAACATAATTCTAGGGATAAGGTGAATAAAATAAGCGGAGTAAAAAGGAAGGAAAAAGATGCGATGTGGAACCATCAGAAAAGGGATGACAAAAATCAGCATCAGGGTTCTGACGAATCCAAAGATCAAAGACCTCGCCCTTGCAAGGGTTTCAGAGGCAAGGGAAAGAAACGTGCCCAAGAAGCAGATGTTCCTCCTGAATCTGATCAGGAGCATAATGCCATTGAGATTGTATCTCCGGTTCTTTCCATTGCAGCACAAAACGTACAAGACCGTATGATGCCACCAGCTGCCCGATTCACGGGTCAGTCTCAAACCCGAAAGGGCATATGGCAAAGGTCTAATAAGACCAGATCACTAGCCGAACACATTGGTGTCACACCCACGACAGAGACATTAAAAATACTTGATACCGTCACAAAAGATGAAATATCTTTTGAGCCGCCCCCGAAACGAAAAAGATCTGAGATAGATCTTGACTACTCAACTGTGGGAAATCCACAAGACGTTTTGGAAGAAACGTTATTTGAGGGCGGTGATAAAGATTATGACATCCCGATGGATCCTTTTGACGAACCAATGGATCCACTCTTTAATGACGATGCTGTAAGCCTTGGTGACGAGTTAAGTCATTCATTTGTCAATAGAGAAACTACTAAATGCTTTTTACAGCAACATGGTAGTATAAATGTATATAATGAAAATATACATTATTTTTCTCATTGCAATAATTGTGTGAAATGTAAAGAAAATGAGTTGTCATGGATTCTTGATTCAGGAGCATCATTGCACTTTACACACAATCAAAATGACTTCTTATATTATCGACAATTGATCGATAAAAGGTTTGTACAAACTGCTGCTAAAGGAAAAACTTTACAGATACTAGGCATAGGAGCCGTTATGATCAAAATAACTGTTAATGGAAAAGCAGATATAAAATTGATCAGACCAGTCTTTTATATTCCCGATATGGATATGAGATTACTCTCCATGGGAACTTTCCTAAATCAAGGGTATTCCCTTTCAGGAAACAAAGATCATATCGATCTTATTAAAGAAACGTCAATTATAAGATTCTCACCACATGAAAAAGGACAAACCATATATTGGTTAGATTCCGAAATTCATAATGAATCAATAAACGTTGTGACACGAAAACCTGATTTTCATATATGGCATAAACGATTGGGACATCCACAAGATGAAGTAATCCGAAAAGGAAAAATTCATTTAGAAGGATTCCCAAATATTCCAGTTCCAAAAAGGAAACAAATATGTTCAGGATGCGCAAAAGGAAAAATGCAAAGTAAATCTTTCCAGAATCACAAAGTAGAGCATCGTCTCCTTTTGATTTAATACATTCAGATCTCAAAGAGATCTCAATAATATCATATCACAAATATATATATTTTTGACATTTATTGATGATTCCTGGACATTTATGGATTGGTTTATTAAAAAAGAAATCTGACACGGAATCTTTGCTAAAACAATTTGTTGCATAATAAAAACAAATATGGAATTGCAAAGAAATGGCGGTTTGACGGAGGAAGTGAATTCACTAAAAGTGAAAAATATCTCAAGATCTCGGTATTGAGAATCCAGAAATCACTTCCATATACGTCACAACAAAATGGCAGAGCTGAACGAATGAATCAAACTATTTGGGAAAAGTCAAATCCCTTAGATTCGACACATGCTTACCACAATCAATGGTGGGAATTTGCACTTGAACATGCGTATACCTATATAATAGGACTCCCATAGCTCGCAATAAATGGCAGACACCATATTTTCTTATTGAAAAGAAAAAAACCAAATGTATCGGATTTGCGAGTGTTTGGATGCCAAGCTTATGTATATATCCCTGCTGAATGCAGACAATAAGCTTGAAGCCAGATCTAAGATGATGATCTTTCTGGGATATAAAAATGGAATGAAAGGATATAAATTCATGAATCCCAAAAATAATACCATTTTATGGGAACAACTGGAGTTTTTGACGAAACAAAATTTCCAAAATGTCGAAACTCTGATTTAATTCCCACATTCCTCAATCCAGAGGAAGAGTTTGAGGATTTCATGCCAGAAATACCTCATGAAATGTCTAATGATCATAATATATCAGATGAAGAAGATTTGTCAAAGTCAGAGAGTGATAGCGATGATGAGCTTGAGCTCTGTACAGCAGTGGACAGGGGCTCTGCCTAAAGGAGTAGCTTAGTCATAGTGTCAGTTATAGTTACATTGTCACATGTAGTCACAATAATACAATACTCTCCTTCCCCCCTTGTAATCAAGGTGCCGGGAATCTTCCAATGGTCTCACACCCCCCCACAGCTGGGGGAGTTGAATTTTGCAGGTGGCAAAATCTTGGCAAAATGCATTGTGTGATGTTTAAATTTAGCTGCTCATTTGTCATGGAGTAAAACTTAAAATTTTGACAAGTATTTTGCAAATTGACAGATGCAGGAAAAACGATATGTTTTTCATGACATGAAATATAACATTTTACACTATGTTTTGTGACTGGCAAACTTGATCGAAATTTTAAATGATGCTTCAAACTAAACTTACAGTCTTTGTAATCATTTCACAGCCAGTGCTAGTCAACATTTGGCAACGTGATAATGAAAAATATGGCATAACATTTTACACACTATTGAATATTCATAAAACTTGTGATTTTGCTGCATGATATATGATGAAAAAAACATATTATTTCCCACTTGATATTTGACATTGGGCTAAACATAAATATGGCAAGAGATTTTACAAAACAAAATATGTTTGAAAAACTTATGGTTTTACAATAGACAATACAATGCAGGAAATGTAAGGCACATGGCAGCGTGATTAGCGCACGATAGCGCGCGAAAGCGTAATCCCAGCGTGCGATAGTGTACCTCTCCAGCGTGTGATAGCATACCTCTCCAGCGCGCGATAGCATTCTCCAGTGCATACCCCACAGCCCCTCACCCACTGCTGGCTCACTCCAACTTCCCTCACGTGTTCAAGTTGACCTCCCAGTCACCATCACCACCTCCACTATCATCACCGCCTTCCCCACCCCATGCCCAAGCCTGCACATTTCTCGAAACCCGAGCACATGCCGTGCAATCGCCTGATGAGGAATCCAGGGAAGAAGCGAAGGAGATGCTGAGAGGTCGGGCATGACCAAAGGATATGGGGTGCCGATACGGGGTAGGTATTGCACTGTCTACTTTTCGTGTCCATCACTGACTGTTTTTGTATAGAGGCGGCCATGACGCCGTTCAGTGACAGTATCCCCAAATTAATACACGAGATTTCTGATCATGATCCACTGTAGCATGAAGCAAGTGCGGTTAAGTAACGGCTGAGCTTACCGTTGTCCATGAAATAAGGCGGGTGAAGAGAACACCGAAGAATATGCCGATGACGAGGGTGGTGGGGGTCAGGATCCTGCGAGCGTTGGGCAGTGCCAAGACCATTGAGGATGACGAGAATAAACGCAAAACGTTAGCTGGTCAATCACCACATGAACCCGTCCCATCACCGGATGCAGCGACGAGCCAAAGGCCAGTTGCGCATCACCTCGCCAGGCCTCAACTTGCCCCTCATGGGCTCAAATCAAGAGAAACACTCCCGTCTGAGCCACCGCAACCTCGGCGTCATCCATCGCATCTGGCTCATCGTCGCTCTCTTTGTCTCCATCATCCTCATCACTCATTTTGTCCTCCCCGGGATGATTCAGCCTCATCTCAACCCACTTACTCAAATGCCTATCTCAAAGCAAAGTATTATTTCCAGGCGAGCGAAACGAAGGACCCTTTACCGATTCTGTTCGACTTTTGTCACCCCCACTGGGTGATATCTGTAGGCCCTGCCACCCGAATCAACGTAGAGGGCAAGAGTCTCACTACCATTTCAGTGTCATATTCTCTTCCGCGCTGACTCTTCTCACGCTGCCGAAGCAGCAAATATTCATGCTTTGTGCTCACCTATTACACTCACACAACAATATTATTGGAAGATTTTGACAACAATAGTTGCGTATTCGCAAGTTCAAACTCTCTTGTTTTTGACTTGCTTTCAGACATGGGTTTCGGATCACATATTCTATTGCAAGCTGCATACTATGCCGCGCCAGCCTGAATGCGCTCAGCGGCGATCGTGAGCTGGTGCCAACCTTTGCCGCGACGCCCATCCTACTTGTCTGCCGTTGCCCAATGGCTGGCCGTTGATTGTGAATATGGCATGTTTGTGTCCAGGAGCATTGGCCGCTCAGCTTTGGACAGGATCGGTGACCATCTCCTGCAGCAGCAGCGGGCCGTCCAACAAGGTGACGGTGCGTATCGGAAACGGTACGACCGGCTGGTGAGGGAGGTTCGTACACGTGTTGCGATGCATTGTGTACACGGCGAGCTTGGTCGGCTTCTTTTCTTGCATCTTCATCAAGACGCCCGAGCAGTTGGGATGGCGGGATGGCAGTGACGATTGTCAAACGTGGCATGGGAGCAGCAGTACCAGCCTCACTAAAGGACGTTTCTCCTTCACCCTCTGCTCATTTGCCTGCTCCCTCGCTTCTTCCTTCACCCTCTGCTGCTTGTTCACTCGCTCCCTCTGCACCCTCTGCTGCTCGCTCCCTCCTTTGCCCTCTACTCGTTCGTTCGCCCGCTCCTGTGCCCTCTGCTGCTCACCCCTCGCTCCCTCCTTTCATCTCCCACCACATCAACGCCGACATTCGGTTGATGAACCCCTTCCACCCATGAGCCATGGCCCTCACGACTGCCACCCCTTGCAACCATTCGCCACTGTCCCAACAACAGTTTTATTGCTGCTATTTTGGAGAAAAGGCAGTGTTTTCGGCCACTGATTACCCCTTGGCTTATGCCGGTGGTGGGGATCACGAGATTGTGTTCGTGAGTATGGCTTGATTTCAATCGGGCAAAGGTGGAAGGTTTGACCAAGCGATATAGGTCAATGGCGACATGAATTACTGAATTTGTCACAGAAAAGAAGCCATTATACGACATCATGTCTGTTGCCTGGAGCCAATATGTCCTCGCCGGCACTGCTACATTGTCGGGTCAGACTGGAACAGGTGATAGTTTGGCTATCGGCGGAAGATGTTGGATGAGTGATATTGCCCGGTGCCCGGATAATGTGAGTGCTATAATGTTCACGCTCCGCATAGTCTGAAGATGTTTCCAGCGACGCGAGTCATACTCCAAGTCGATTGCTGTCCTCGCAACCCTGATCTTCTGACGGGCCAACATCTTGCGCTCCTCTCGACGCGTCACATTCTACCTCAAGCTTGAGGCAACCGCAAATGGTTGTGCTGCCCAATATCTTGTTGATGTGGATTTAGTGGAAAACTCGTCATGATGTCCAACCTCGTGAATGCTCAGGGCAATGCTCACGCGAGGAAGGCGAACGAGAAACGGTGAAAGAGAGTACGACAAACTCGGATGCGTCCTTGATTTGGTGCCAAAAGTAAGCCTTATGCGCACACAATGGAATTGTCAACTGACGACGATGATGTTGATTAGTCACGTCTTCCCTCCAAACCGATTTGTTGCGTGTTGCAATTGATTTTCCACGGGATGTTGAAAACGTTGACCGCGTCTGGCGCACTCTTTGGCCGTATGTTTTGTTTTCGCGTTTGCCACATACTAGGCGATGCCAAGAGCCACCAACGTTTGTGACGATATATGATACGCCGTGTTTGTCTGCCAGCTGTTGGTACACGATTTATTCTGGTCAAGGGCCTGCACAACGTCCATAAAAGTCAATGACTTCAAGGAACTCAAGGAAAACATTTATACTCCCTTATGGTGTTTTGCATCCCCAGTCGCCTGTCCTTTTCTGGGCTGGTGCTCACTCCCTCTGCACCCTCTGCTGCTCACTCCCTCCTTTGCCCTCTACTCGTTCGTTCGCCCGCTCCTGTGCCCTCTGCTGCTCACCCCTCGCTCCCTCCTTTCATCTCCCACCACATCAACGCCGACTTTGGTTGATGAACCCCTTCCACCCACGAGCCATGGCCCTCACGACTGCCACCCCTTGCAACCGTTTGCCACTGTCCTAACAACAGTTTTATTGCTGCTATTTTGGAGAAAAGGCAGTGTTTTCGGCCACTGATTACCCCTTGGCTTATGCCGGTGGTGGGGATCACGAGATAGTGTTCGTGAGTATGGCTTGATTTCAATCTGGCAAAGGTGGAAGGTTTGACCGAGCGATATAGGTCAATGGCGATATGAATTACTGGATTGGTCACAGAAAAGAAGCCATTATACGACATCATGTCTGTTGCCTGGAGCCAATATGTCCTCGCCGGCGCTGCAGATTGGAACAGGTGATAGCTTGGCTATCGGCGGAAGACGTAGGATGAGTGATATCCCGGATAATGTGAGTGCTATAATGTTCGCGCTCCGCATAGTCTGAAGATGTTTCCAGCGACGCAAGTCGTACTCCAAGTCGATTGCTGTCCTCGCAACCCTGATCTTCTGACAGGCCAACATCTTTCGCTCCTCTCGACGCGTCACATTCTACCTCAAGCTTGAGGCAACATTGAAAACACGCCATACGCTGAATCGTCGCCAATTCCCACTCGCTCCTGCATATGCAACAACTTTCAACAGTTGTCAAGGTCTGACACTAGATTGCATAGCAGTTGATCTCACACACTCAGTATTTAGCCACGGTCAACTATATACAGCTTTTTCACTTCCACGAGTGAGACGACGAGAGGATCTAGTACTATACACAAACTCACAAGTAAACATTACATATGATCTTAACAATAATCATCATTCAATATTCAATATTCAAAAGCCACACGGCCAAAGAGCCGAAGCGAAGCGAGGCACATCTTGTATCCATGCAAAAAATTATTTAACGCGTTCCGCCCACCAGCTAACTCCGCTCCATTTTGCGAGACTGCTATTCAACATGCCCAGCCAGCGCACGACATTGCATACATTCGCATGTATGTATGCGGTCCCTTTGAAAATGGTGAGCTGGCTTGCCCATAGGCCACCAATTGCTTAAAACATGGTTTCATAATACCGCACAAGCCATATTCAGGCTCTTTCAACTGCAACGTTGCGCTTACATGGAGTATAAAGCGCTACATGAAACCAAGTTGCAATGACACAGGTCAAGCCACCATGGATAAAAGTACCACTCTAGACGATGCTTTCAATTACGTCGATTTCAGTCTACCTACACAATTCAGCTCCACGACGCTCGAATCCTTCCCATATCCGCCACCACCCTTCTCGCTCCATTCCGCTCATATCAACTCACTCTTCCGCCCTGTCCCTTCACCCGCGCCCCTCCCACCCCTTCCGACTTTGCTCGTTTACTCTGCAAACTTGTATTAGCCACATAAATACTGAATTAATACACAACTTACCTGGCTTCTACATCTTTTTGTTACCAAGCCTTGTATATTGTCAGATTGACGGGGGAAAAACTCACTAGCTTTTCCTGTGTCGCCAACTTCTTCCAGTATGCTTACTCATTCACCGTCCCTTTTCCGTCTTGTTCCACCTGCCATTCCTTCATATTAGAATATCAGATATTATGTGACGAGCAAAACGAGAACACGAAATACCGGCTGGTAATTGAGGTCCTGGAATTGCCACCTGATTTTCGTTTTTACCAACCTTTGCTCCAGACTTGCGCATATCTAGCTTGAGGGTCAGGGGAGGGTTCTTGTGTGCCAAAGAGGGGTGTTGGTACGCTTACTTGGGGGACGGTCCCTTGAGTTCGCCAGGAAGGTGCCTTCCATGCCACTGCCCGAGAACGGTACCAATGCGCCAAGTTGAGAGAAGGTGTTTTGAGCGCTGAAGAAGTGCTGGTGCGCTCGCTTTGGGGATGGTGCCTTGCGCACCTCTTCTGCCAGGCTCTTCCGATGGATGTTAAATGTCGATCTACATCACCATCTAGCTGACTATTCAAAAGTTGGTAGTCCTTCACGACATCGAGGTGGCAACACGGCTAAGCGTGCCCTGGCACCGAAACGTTTGTCGTATAGGAGCTGGCCACGAGGCTGGAGCTGCAGATCAAAATGTGTGATTGATCCATTGCAAGCATCCATATAGACTAGGTTCTTGAGTTCAGGAGTGGCTTCAGATACATAAAATGTAAACACACCACATTCACGATAATATACAGAGAATATGTCGCTGTGGGTAGGTATGTGAGGTTGGTTCTCATGTCGAGATCGTGCAGGTAATATAAACGGCGCGCAGGTCAGCCCCTGGAAAGCAATCAGAGCTCAGCCACTACGAACCTCGGACCAAGGTGGAGGCAGAGTTCTGGCAGCCACAGTTCTGTTACTGTGATCTGCTCTTCAACGTCAGGAGCCGTGTACATGTACAGTCATCCTTGATCGTCGCCTATGAATCGCCGGTGGGTACCATTGAAGTTTGTGTTTTAGGCTGCATTGTCAGACACTTATTGCGAGAACGGATGAAAAAATGTCAAGGCGTATGCGTCCTGAGGCCTGAAGGCCTGATGCCATTAATGTGACGACAGGTTAGGAGCAGTCGATCTCGTGACTGACTCTGGCATTCTAAGTCGTTGTGTGACATCGTGTGAGAGCTGAAGCGCCTGAAATGAGCGCCAGGGTGACGCTTGTGCTTCGGTGAGTGGGTGTCCTGGACATTCGGCTCCCACCGAATGCGGATCATCAAGATCATGCTTGAAATCTTGCATGGCAGCTTGTCCGAGAAGGGCTGCCTCATGCGCCACGTTGAGCTGTCTGGACGAGCCGGGTAGGGCATATATAGCTACTAGGGTGGAAGCAGAGAACTAGACCCCGCGAGCGCCGAGTAACCAACCGCTATGAGATGGCGCAGAGTGCGTCATCATAGCCTTACCTCCTTGTACTCCCGCAAGGACCAGAATGGCTACTACCGCCGAACATAACCCGCGCGCGCAATCCGTTTAACGGGCGTCTTATGAGTTGATATTTGCCTGAGTGACAATAGCTTCATGCAGAATGCAGAATGACGACCGCCGAGCGCGGACGCCGAGCTCGATCGTCGGTGCGCTCAGTCCCTCAGGACCGTTGGCCTCGCCCATGAATTTCGCAACCAGGTGTCTTTGCCGCGTTCGGACTCGCGCAGCAGGCCAAGCCACTCTCTCCTGAGGTCACACGAGCCGCATTGCAGTCATTTGCTCTCAGTCTTTTTATATTATGTAATGATATGTACGGTATGCACAATTCATGTATAAGTTTTAAACATTACGTAGATTGACACTAGGTGCAGGCGACTGAGTTTGGCGTGCCACCTACAGAGTATTCAATGTCAGCTTGGCAAGAATATGCGTTGCCTGACTTACTCTGCTCCTTGATGGTTTTCCTGCACCTCCTAGTTGCCGCCTTGCCATCTCTGAGCTGCTCTTTAATTTGGCCTTGATAATGCACCGAATAGGCCAGCAATTTTCGTAATCATTCAGGCAGGTGTACTCTAGTTCCATCTGATAGTATATGAATCAGTGTCAAATGACGAAAACCGCATAGTGGAATGCACCTTTCTACAGATACGATCGATCTTGTATGATGGCTGCTTGCCAAAACTTTTTGTCTCGTCCAAATCCTCCACAACTAGATCATGTGCTTTTTTCTGCCTTTGTATAAGACTTTATCATTTCTTGCAGGTGATGCGCTTACCTGAATTGCGTTAAAGTATTCCTTGGGCCAGTGTAGTTGTTCTTCCAAATTAAAACCCCCACTTTTGGGTCGCCCAGCCTCACCAGGAGGTTTTGGGATTTTGGAAGATGCTGGTGGAAGCATTCGGGTAGGTGACAAGGCATCTATATCTGTCAAGTCAGACGAGTCTGAATCGTCATCGTGGTTGCCAGGAGCGATGGTGGTTGCCACCTGTGCCCCTCCACGACCAGCCATCTGATGGGCTGCCGTCTGGGCGTTCTCGATGCAGGAAGACTTTGCTGGACTGCTGCTGGCAACCGGAATGGGCACGGGAAGCGGAAGGCGACGGCCGGGGGGATTTTTGGATGTCTTGAGCTGACCCTGGAGGTTCTTGCGCAGAGTAATGGTAGGAGGAGGAGGAAGAGGCTGTACTTCAAATGGGACACGAAGTGTAATCAAAGGCTGGTGTCGACGAATTACGCGCCTAGCGGACATAATTGAGGATAACGGTGATCAACGAGTGGAAAGCCTTATAAATGTTAGTAGTATGACCTGGCAAGCGAGAGACTTGGGGGAAGAATGTCACCGGAGCCGATAGAGGAGAGCAACCTTTGTTATGGTCATGAAAGAAAATTGAGAGGTTATCTTTATGCAGGCAGCATATGCTCTATGGCAAGGAGAGTGACGTGGTACCAACGCTCAGCCACTCACAATCACAAAGGAAATCATCGAATACAGGAGGGAGCACACGTTGCAGGAAATCCCAAGCGTAGGGCGATGATCGATGATCGGTGAATATTTGAATATTAAATGATCTTGTAAAAGAATTTGGGCAGCTGAACGTGGCTCCGGCAAGACCTGTCGCACCGGCGTGTCCTGGGAAAAGCGATTCTGCAATCTTCAGGAGCCGAAATCAAAGAACTGGCCATCATTGCATCATCAATGAAATGTGTGCCGAACATGAAACGTTAACAGAGTCAAAGCTGCTGCGGCAATGACGTATGTCAACGGAAAGCTGCATGGAACCATGCCGTTTGAGCACCCTGCAAAAGAAACGGCCAGACACGAGAATAAAAACATTTAAAGACCCTCGCTGACTCGTCTGCAACTAATGCCAATGCAGTACATCGCAAATTGTTTTGCACCCTTGCTCAGGACTTTCAAATCTCCCCGGTCGCGGGTCGGTTACACACTACTCGGTCGCTTGGATGGCCATTCGAGCGCTGTCAACTGTCTATCTTTTTCCATTGACGGAATGCTTCTAGCTAGCGGCGGTAAGTTATTTGGTGAACTAAGGATTACAATGTATGATTCTGGACAACTTTATATACAGGTGACGATGAGGCTGTGCGTATATGGGACATCGAAACGCTTGCCAATCTCCAAGTTATTCGTGACTCAGATGGAAATTGGGGCCAGATTACCTGCCTGAGTTGGCTTTCTGGCAATGCTGAACATGAAGGAAACACCCTATGTTTTGGAACAGGAAGAGGACTTCTTATCATATTCCAGCGCAACGGGGCCTCGGTAAGTGACGAACTTTCAGCTTTCATCCCATGGCTGAAATTACCACCAGACAGAGCTCGTGGCGTCATCAACAATAAGGGCATTTGATTGGGGTGACAGCACAGAGGCCCTAGCATTTGATCCGGTCCTTAGAAAGCTCCTTGTTTCCAGTCACTATGGTAGAATTCGAATGTATTCTATCGCAACAAACAGTGAGTTTCATCATCGTTACAACTGGGCGTCTGTACTAACCAAGACTTACCAGATACTTTTGTTGCCTCCTGGAATTCATCGATAAGTGGAGAGATACCTCGTGCCTTATTTTTCACGGAGAACGGCCGGGACGTAGTTATAGTTGGTCTGGAAAAAGGTTCGATGTGCGTGTCTCAAAGATTTGCACAATTATAATGAACTACTAACCAATTACTTCCAGGCTCTGTCGCGATGCCGAAACTGGAGATGAAAGATCAGTCCGATCCTTAAGGCCTGGAATGTGAGCTCATCATTATCACGCGTGAATCTTTATTAATTCACAATCAGTGGAAATGCTGCCATCTGCCCCAGAGGTCGCCAACTCGCCATCGACAACCTCACGGAAGGTTTCGACGTATATTCCATCCACCGCTTAGGCGTAGTCCAAAGATATCCTGTCCCTCCTCAGCGACGAGGGTTGTTTGCCAAAGGCGTTGCATTCGGTGAAGCAGCCCAGGCAGTCATTTGTGGCAGCGACCATGGGAGCATGTATGTGTTCGAGACCAGGTCTCCACACGAGAAGCAAACCCTGGTTCATGCAGAGGGTATTATCTCATGCCTTTCCCGAATACCAAGTTTTGAAGTTCACTTGTTTACAGGTCGGTTAATTCAAGCAATAGATGTGTGTGCATTCCTCAATCTTTCTGTTTACAATTCTTATCCCCTTCTTAGACTATATCCCTACCCCGCAAGCACCTGATTGCCAGCGGAATCAGCGAGGGACGATTTGATATCTGCATATGGGTGAAACTGGTAAACAATATTGTCTCCTTGTTGCACAAATAGTCTCATTGTCTCAGAAGGATGGATGCCCAAGTCGGGCTTCTGGGCGACTGAAAATTGGTCTTTCCACAATCGTGAATATTTTAATGATTATCATTGCACTATGGGCAACCTCAGATTCGTGGCTGAAGCTACTTAAAGGGGTGTGTGATTATCCTCGTTTTCTCTGTATCAATTCATGGAACAGATGTTAGGCATCGTTCCCAGCCATGAACGACCACCTTCGCAGTGCCCACCCTGCTACCGCATTTCACCAAAGCTCATGGGGTACACTAGAAAGAGTCATGGCAGGGGCGCAAGGAAATGTGGAACGCGAAATTCCTGTGCAAGTCGTGCAACGGGTACCCCATGCACGGGTACACAAACTCCAGGCACCAGAAACTCATCCTTACCATGTACAACAAGCATATGACAGAGATCGCATTGAGTTCGCCAATCGCCAAGCCGAAGCACGCAGCAAAAAAAATGTCGCTGATTTGCCAGCTCGCAGCAGTGCGTTTTGTGACACAATGTGCAACCAAAATAAAAATTAACTCTGCACTAGACAGGAACCGGCAGACCGAGGAACGCGCCGCTCCTATGCCAACTTCAGTGGTCAACGGGGATGCCCTGAGCTCAAGAGATGTGTTGGTAAGTTTTCGCCAGTCATCGCAACAGATGCAAACAGGTATAAACGTTGAACGTTGAACAGCAAGTTGCAAAATCGGCGCCCAGTTCAATGATCAATGCCGCAATGGACGAAGTGGAAGTGAGGGACTCAGAAATGGCAGCTTTGCGACAATTACTACAGCAGATGCAAATGGGACAGCTCTCGAGCACCGGAATGGAGCAGGAGGCTGAAGACACAGAGCGAATGGAGGAATCAACTATAAATGTGGCAGAGTTAGCGTATGTCGACGCAATGGCGTAGAGGCAACTGAAATATGTTTAGTAGGTAATTCAATCTTTAGTCCATTTGAATGTGACGCCAATCTAAATGGCACATCCACCATTGAAGATTACCAGTATCCAACTGTAAGGATAGGGTGGTTTCATGCAATAGGAGGTTGGATTTCACGATTAACTGGACAAGTCTTTCGTAGCAATTTCTCTAAAACCTAGCATATTTGAGCATTTTTTATGATTACATGGTACATGCTAAATCAGCCTCAGTCCGAGGCGCGACGGCAATGTGAAGACACGGCTGAAGGGGCTACGCTTGATAACGCTGTTGGTGCACGATGTGTAGCTGAACCTGTGGAAGAATAACACATTATAGTGTGGGTTTGGCTTTGTACACAACTTGCTTGCAAGACCGTCATGTGCCAAAGTTTGGTGCAGGGGTACGGCGTACCGAGTGCCGGTTCTTGATCTTAAAAGCATCGTATTTCTCAAATGTAGTTATATACATTGTGGGCATGAGATTGGTCTGAACGTGAAAGAAGAGGGAATATGATAGCGAGCAAATTATGAGTTGCGAAAGGAGCACAGGGCATTGAACCAATAGAGTCGCGTGTTTGTTCGAGATCGTCAAGTAGACAATAAGTCGAGACATATGGCAATTTGTGCAGCAACACAGGCGCCACGCTCGTCGAAAAAGAAAATTCTATGCGAGAGCACACGAGGGCAGGAAAGATCGATTGATTGTCTGTGTACAATGTATCTTGAATACTACGCCCATGTACTCTCGCGCTGAGATTGTTTCTATGCGTATGATGCGTTCGTTGCATCGTATTTGTCTGATTGAGGGAAAATGAAGGAACAGATCGTCAATTCTTCTGAGCCACGGGGTTGCCAACTCGTCAAAGGAAATGACTCGGCGCACGCTTCTGCAGCAGATGTGTTGACCTGAAAACCTCTTTAGACTTGCATCCGACGCTCCCTCATCATGCGGTTTCCCTGCTTGAGATGGCGTAATGATTCTGCGTGTTTTAGTATGAGCGCAAGCCTGCAGGACCGGTTATCGTTACTTCTTCATCAGAATATGTTGCATCGTTCATCTCCACACAATTGCGGCTCCAATTGGTGTACCGCCTATACGGCATGGACATTTCCGAGCGCAGGACCATCATCTCCCCCTACCCTCCTCTCGCTTTGCGTCCACGAGGAAGTTACTCCATCCACTCTCATTGTTCCCTCTCCAGTTTTGGTTCCTCTTCAGGCTCGATTTTCAGTGACACTTCTTCCTCCTACTAGACCACATGAGGTAAGAGAGCTACCGTCTAATATTGTAGGTCACGTGACCTTGGGCGAACGAAAGGATCACTGAATGTTAGAAAGAATTGGTTCACTGCTGAAGGTCCGTTCTGCAGCTTGAGGGTGCTGGGAGCACATCCTGTACCGAGTTCTACGTTTGGGAAAAGGGGAAAGGCGAAGGAATCAGGGAATTCGTTCACTTGTTCATTGTATATGAGGTGTTCATTTTCTATCTCTGTGATGGCGTCAGATAGAAAGAGGTGAACATGTGTAAACTCACTGGCACGTCCATACGGCCTTGAGCAAATAAGCCGTGACGGGATCCTCAAGAGCATCTTTCTGCTCGAAATTGATTGATCCAACCTTGACAAGTTTCATCTGGTTGTGGATGAAAGCATCTCCTTTGATGATAACATTTTTTAACAGCATCCTTATCCTTGTAGGTGACAAACGACCGGATGGAAGAACAAGCTCTTCCGTCGTATCAAGAGGGTGTGGATTACGCTCAGGGCAAGGAGTTCGCAAAGTTCCTCTTTTGCCATATCTATCAGCCACGTCATGACGACGTGCATGCTCGTCCTTGACTAGCCTGCTGCCCGCTGCGAGGAGAAGAATGGGAACGAGGTCATGTGGGAGGACGCGTGTTTCGTAAAAGATATGGGCAACCATCATTGTTTAATATTTATCCTTCTTCATGGTGCGGCTGACTTCAATGATACGTGAGCAAGATATTCATCTCCACATATATCGAACCAACCGGCGTCTCACATGACAGCCGTAGGGCAGTCCTCTTTGCATTGCGGTATTCACCAATAAAGGCTTATCAAGTGTCCGTTTGCACTGGAGAGATTCTAGAATCATTAATCTCTCTCGCCTGGCTTGTCAATCGTGACTGACCCTCTGTTTCTACATGAGGTTGCGATGTACTCCAATCTCAGAGGGCCAGCGCAGTGACACGGGGAAGGCGGGCGAGTATAGAGGACGCCAGAGAATGATCTGGTGAAAGCGGTGAAAAGCGAAAGAAAAATTGCAATCAAAGTCTGAGATATCAGCGCGACGGAAGAAGTGGGGACGGGTTGCGCAACACCAGGAGCTACAAAAGAGGGATCCGGAGGCAGTAGAGCGGTCTTCGGATGTTAATTGTTATGCATACAGTCACGCTTGTCACAGACGGCAGTTACCAACGCCTTGACTTCCCATGCACGGTCCATCCTCACCACCCCCGCCCCCACCCCTGTCCTCATGATCAGAGGCCGGATTCCCCTCCGACATCGTCCACTCCGATAAACAGACTCAGTGCACTCACCTTGCTCGTCCAGAGCGACCCTATCCATAATGCCAAAGCTCTCGATGCCCTCAAGGCCTTGTCCTTGGATCCGCTGCCGTACGTCAGTGTACAGGCCATCATCCTCATCTTCACCCTCTTGCGCGACAAGCCCGAGATCTCCTTCGTCTTCTCGTCAACAAATTGGGAGATTCGGAAATTTCGACATGCTCAAAGGCATCGTACTATCTCTTGCAGCTGTTGCAGACGCACCTGGCAATGAAGGCCGTCGTCACACGCGAGATCATTTCACTCGTTCTCAAGCCTCCCTCTTCCAACACGGTGTCGCATGTGCGTTATTACTCCATGACCATCTTGAACCAGGTTCGGCTCGCGCCGGCTGACAGCCACGTTTCCAGGCAGGTGTTGGGCGTGTATTTCAAGATGTTCAAGGAGGTGCTTGGCGAAAGCAGCGTTGAGAAGAACGAAAACGAGGACAAGGACGAGAAGTGTGTCAAGATGGACAAGTTTGGACGAGTGATCGATGAGGCAGAAAAATGGCAAGAAGACGAATGAGCATGTTAAAGGTGCTGCGGGCTTTGCCGAGGTAGAGGACGTGAACGTTAAACTGCTCTCGGCGACGCTCACTGGTGTCAACCGGGCCTTGCCATTTGCCAGAGTCGATAGTACCAATTTCAAAGTGGGTGATGATGACGTTGTCGCCAGTTTGACGACGAGAACTGACGGTTTTGATCCAGTATCGGACATATCGCCCCACTCTTTTTGATCATGCACAAATCGATGTTTGATATATCTCTTCAGGCACTGATCCTCATACAACAAATAGCCTCCTCTTCCTTGATATTCAAAACGATCAAGGACAGGTATTACCGCGTGTTGTATGCGTCGCTGCATGATACCTGCCTGTGGACGTCATTAAAGCAGGCCATGTACCTCAATCTCTCGTTCAAGTCGATCAAGGCTGATGCGGAGAATGTCGATCGGGTGGTCGCTCTTGTGCGGCGGTTTATACAGGCATACTGGTAGCGGCACTACTGAGGTCGTCGTGGGCGGGTTGTATCTATTGGGCGAGGTCAGTGTATTTAACTGTCCTATGGTGGTTTTCTGGTGAGAGAATTGGAAGCTGTTCCGGGGCTCTGATCAATATTGCATCCGTCGTCGTGGTCGTCTAAACAAGGGGCTTACGATCCTCGAAAGAGGGATCCTCAATATGCTCATGCTGGGGCGCCTAGCCCTAACATCATTCACGTCACCACACCATCCTCCTCCTCTTCCAGTTTTCCACCTCCCTTGTCGATCAGTGACCTCGCGAGTGGAGGACTGCTCCACGAGCAATGCAGGAAAGATGTTTTTACAATAAGACTACGTATACTATTGCCGTTTGGAATTTTTAGTCGATGACCATGTTGTCTTTGTTGCAATCTGGCATTTCGACATTATCGTTCTCGGCCCTGTCATCCTCGACGTCCATCGCAATATCGCTGGACGTTATTAGATAACGAAAATGAAAAACGGTTTACTCCTCACCGTTCACGGCCGATGGTCATTCCATCCAAAGCCTCGATCGTGTGGTCGACGTCCATTGCAGTATCGCTGGACGGTATTAGAAAACGAAAACGAAAAACGGTTTACTCCTCACCGTTCACGGCCGATGGTCATTCCATCCAAAGCCTCGATCGTGTGGTCGACGTCCATTGTATCGCTGGACGGTATTGGTGATAGAAGAGCCATGTACTAACCGTTCGTAATTGTTCGCCTCCATTGGGTTCAGTATACCATATACCCCAAAGAACCATGGCGGCAACAAAGAAATCGCTCTCAGGGGGAGCCTGCATCTTGAAGAAGGCGCTAGGATTCAATTTGCACTGCTCGGTCCGGATCTGAAACAAATTACTCGCCAACAACAAAGGATTAATCGATTAGTATTGTAGTCGCTCACCAGCAAGCAGGATTGATGGAAGAGGAAAGCACGTGCAGACCAAGTTCCTCGAATGTCTTTATGCTGTACAGGGGAGAGTTCGGATCCATCTGCTGATCGGCTAGCGTAACCTTTGAAGATGGACGGTTGAGACGGGTATGCACGCGATGAGCTTACAGTGACTTCGAAAGTTGATTTAATTAGATCGCCCGTGGCGTCTGGATGTTTGTTAGCGCAAAGGCGATTGGGGAGACGACAAAGGAACGCACCGGCCTTAAGTGGGCATCGTCCTGTACCGCGTCACTGCCGTCTGCCGAGTGCCGTCTGACCGTCTGCATTCTGTACGCTGTGACGCGTGACGGCCCAGTAGAGTATTCCTCCCGAACTAATATGCCTCAGCGCATAAATCCTGATGTCACTGCACACAAAGAAAACCTATTGTGAATGATTTCATCTCGATGGTACGTCAGACTACCTCGAGTCACGTTTTAGAATTCCTTTGACAAGCTCAGACAGCCACGATTATCGGATCACTTGAATCGTATCGCAAGCTGGATCAAGACCAATCGGTTGGCATGAGAAACTCGGACCGGCTTCTGAAAGACTCGAGACTTGGATAACGACGTACCCAGATGCTGCATTACCTGAATCAGCACCATTTTGACAAAAAGAAACTCGATCCGGAAGCTGAAAGAAATCACGGTACGATTTATATGTGCCCAACATACTGACAGTTTGACATCTGGAACCATGCCTCCGAGTCGGAAGACCACTTCACAGATCATCAGCTTAGGCCAGTACCTAGACGCCAACTTTGATCCTGCCTCCTTAACTATACCTCAATTACTTGGTATCTTTTTCTACCATGACGTCAAACACCCCACACGATACTCAAAGAAAGATTTGATCCGTCTTTTCGATGCGGAAATAAAGCCAAGGGCGGCAGAACTTCAGAAGAAGAGAGCGAGTCAGGTAGCTGTTACTCCCAGCTGCAAAGGAATGGTGGACGGTTTGACGGGATTGCCCATAACTCCCGCGCCGTGGTATGTCCGTTTCATTGCACTCGATTCGGAGCGCTTAGGCCTTAATAACTTTCCACCAGTTTCTCAGACCATCACATTGACAACAGATCTAGAGTCAATACAAAACACGTTAATAAAGATCAGGTGCATATTTTGTCCACAACCACTGGCTCTAGTCTCACCATTTGCTCTTAGAATACAGGTGTGCCAGCCAAAACAGTATCAGTTAGTGGCACCGAGAATGACACTGATATGATGGTCATCGATTAGCTATAGTAGCCGATCTACACTGTATACACCCACGCTACCAATATATTTCTTCTATCTAGACAGTGGTTGTCTAACATATGCCTGCTCGGGCGCGAACGTAACCAATCATCTCTCGCGTCTTTTCGGCGACGAACCATTTAGCATATTGCAAGGTCTCCTCGCCAGCCTTGTCGAACTGGTGGGCCGCCTGCCGAGCTCATCTCTACCATTGAATATTGACTATTCGTTGGAACTTCTTTTCACACGACTTTTCTGTCCGACAAAACTTCAGATATGAAATATCATTCACTGGCGTTCGATGTGAATGGGAATAAAAGTGACTAACTAACGAAGGTTTGTTGAGGGTTGGCTCCTTGGAAAGTCCAGATTAGTGCCAGCACAGATCCTTAGTTTGCTGCGAATCGTCCATACGGTATTCACTGTATTCGAAAAACGGTATGGTAGGAGGTCGGTATCTTTTGGATCTCAGACACTATATGTCACATCCTGCGAGCTGGAGTGGGACGTGACAGCTCATGGACGAGCTGCTAGAGAGAAGTGGGAGAAGCAGTGACATTTTGGTGAATACCTGGGAGGTGATGAACGCCCATCAGCAAAAAGGCCATTTCCGCTCTCACCATCTAGCTCTGGCGCCAGGCCTACGGGCCGCCGTCGGCTTGTCAGCGCTGACATGTAAGGTTGCTCCCGGTTTCGCATGACCCAAGTTATTTCCTTCGGTAATGGGTCCCACTGGTGGAAATTTAGAAATGATCACGCACATGGAACGAATCGCTAACCTTATCCTCAGGAACGCCAAGAACAATTCATTTGACATGCATGATGATAAGATTGAATCATTTGATAATGAGAACAACATACACAGTCAAATTCATTGTCTGGAAAAGGAAGCTTTTCGAGGCTAGAGAGAGGTTAATAGATTAGAGTTAGATGGAAGAAGATACTTACAAGTTTGCCTGTGCCAGGTAATGCGAGAAGCAAGATCAGGCAGCAGCATATCAGGGTGAAGGAATGTGATGTCTAGGCCTGTAAAACGCCTAATCAAGGCACAGAACGTGTAGATAAACATAGCTCACCAACAAAATGGCAATCCTAGTATGACTGTGGATCCATGCAATTGAACGAGTTGAAAGTCAGGTGGTTACACACCTTCCAAAGTTTGATGCACCTCAGGATTCCACGAACCTGTTCCTAATGCTACATGATTACGTAGTGCTTGAGAGGGAGGCAAGACGCACCACGACCTAAATTGAGCCTAAAACGCTAGTGAGGCGAGACGGGTAAAGAGGCAAGGCATGACCTATACTTACACATAGCTCTGCGGTGGCGTCTTGAACGCGTGCCAGCTGACGGTACCACAAGCATCGTGGAAAACCCTACTTCTCTGCGGGCGCCATCAAGCAGACTCGAAAGGCCGAGGGGCTGCTCACAGATGAAGACCTTCTCATTCGCGATTCCTCAAATACGGCACGTCTTGGCGTGAATAAGGGTGGTACACCGCTTCCGCCAAAGCTGGCGCATCTTCCTTTTTTGACAAACTGGGCTTCACTTGCACTGATGCTGTGTTTGAGTTCTTGGAGAACTGAGGATCGTGGTTTGCGCTCTGACGCAGCTCTATTTTGGGAGCTGATGGTGTTTCTTTCAGGCTGAGGAAGACGGAGGAGAGGGAAGTGTGGAGGTGGTGGAGGAGGTGCGCGGGTGTAATGGTAGGAGGATGAAAAGAGAAGGATTCAGACCAGACCTACGAGACCCGCGTAAACGAGGAGGGTCGTTGCGAGGTTATGATCCTTTTGGAGAATTGACCAGCCCAGAAAAGGACAGGCGACTGGGGATGCAAAACACCATGAGGGAGTATAAATGTTTTCCTCGAGTTCCTTGAAGTCGTTGACTTTTATGGACGTTGTGCAGGCCCTTGACCAGAATAAATCGTGTACCAACAGCTGGCAGACAAACACGGCGTATCATATATCGTCACGAACGTTGGTGGCTCTTGGCATCGCCTAGTATGGCAAACGCGAAAACAAAACATACGGCCAAAGAGTGCGCCAGACGCGGTCAACGTTTTCAACATCCCGTGGAAAATCAATTGCAACACGCAACAAATCGGTTTGGAGGGAAGACGTGACTAATCAACATCATCGTCGTCAGTTGACAATGCCATTGTGTGCGCATAAGGCTTACTTTTGGCACCAAATCAAGGACGCGTCCGAGTTTGTCGTACTCTCTTTCACCGTTTCTCGTTCGCCTTCCTCGCGTGAGCATTGCCCTGAGCATTCACGAGGTTGGACATCATGACGAGTTTTCCACTAAATCCACATCAACAAGATATTGGGCAGCACAACCATTTGCGGTTGCCTCAAGCTTGAGGTAGAATGTGACGCGTCGAGAGGAGCACAAGATGTTGGCCTGTCAGAAGATCAGGGTTGCGAGGACAGCAATCGACTTGGAGTACGACTCGCATCGCTGGAAACATCTTCAGACTATGCGGAGCGTGAACATTATAGCACTCACATTATCCGGGCACCGGGCAATATCACTCATCCTACGTCTTCCGCCGATAGCCAAACTATCACCTGTTCCAGTCTGACCCGACAATGTAGCAGCGCCGGCGAGGACATATTGGCTCCAGGCAACAGACATGATGTCGTATAATGGCTTCTTTTCTGTGACCAATCCAGTAATTCATATCGCCATTGACCTATATCGCTCGGTCAAACTTTCCACCTTTGCCAGATTGAAATCAAGCCATACTCACGAACACAATCTCGTGATCCCCACCACCGGCATAAGCCAAGGGGTAATCAGTGGCCAAAAACACTGCCTTTTCTCCAAAATGGCCGCAATAAAACTGTTGTTGGGACAGTGGCGAATGGTTGCAAGGGGTGGCAGTCGTGAGGGCCGTGGCTCGTGGGTGGAAGGGGTTCATCAACCAAATGTCGGCGTTGATGTGGTGGGAGATGAGAGGAGGGAGCGAGGGCCCGGCGAGCACCAGAGGCACAGGAGAAGGCGAACGAACGAGTAGAGGGCAAAGGAGGGAGCGAGCAGAGGGTGCAGAGGCATCGAGCAATAAAACTGTTGAACGGTTGCGAGGGTGAGATTGGGCAAGACAAATGGGTTTGGAGGGAAGACGTGACTAATCAACGTGCAAGTACCGCAAGGAGCATCAAACTACTTCCATAGGTTCAGCTACACATCGTGTGTCGATAGCATTGTCAAGCATAGCCTCTGCAAATTCTTCAGCCAAGACATTTTTGTAATTATCACAAATTGAGTACTCGGATCTACCTGTACTCGAATTTCGTTAAGAGTAATGGAGATGGTCGATTTCTGGGAGTTCAACAGCAGCTGTTGGTTGTAGTTCCCGCGCGTCTCTGCGGGAGAGTCCGTCGCACCAAGTCTCGTGGTAGAAGTTAATCGGAAGACCACGGGGTGCTTCCCTCCCGGTGGGAACAGTGCCGCGCCGCAACACACGAGTCCGTAGTGCATTGCCCCGTCGGCGTCTCCCTAAACCATTTGTGCTGTTGCGATCATTGTCGATGACACGCAATAGGTCAGTCACTTGTTGGCTCCTCCACGGTACAGGTTTAATAACATATTTTGTCTTGCCTGATGCATCTTGATCGCTCTCATCTGAACTCATTCCTGCCGGTGACAAGGCATCCACAATGTAGTCAAGCATGCTCCATGCTTCATCAACCCTCTCGTTGGAATCAAGTTTGTTCCATTCAGTAATCGATTTGCGTGTGTTGAATAACTGTGAATTTATTGGTAATGTCCACTGCCTGACATGATGAATAAATCTTACTGTTGACCGTCTGGTATGGGCCCTCTGGCGTTTCTTCCTACTCAATCCTGAACGCCGTTCTTCGTATTGATCCTGAGATTCGCCATCCTTCTGTTGCGATCCCTGTATGGTTCGGCGCAGTCGTTTCAAGCGGTCAAAGAAGATATTTTTCATGTCCAGCATGGATGCGCTATTATAGTTGTATTCCTGAGACAACACAATTTCAAGCTGCTGCCACAGCTCTTCGTTCCATTCCGAACGAATGGCTTGAAGAGCTGGTCTCATGGGGTCCAATGAAGGCTTTGCTATGGCGGCCACAGGGTCTTCTTCGTATTCTTGAATTGCTTCATCTTCAGGTAGGTCAACTATGTCACAAATTTCCTCGTCTTTAGTAATTCCCACAAATCGATTCATGGTGGTGCGGACAACTTTCTGTTGTAGCTTGTCAGTTAATTCAGTGATACCACGAAAAACGAAACTAACCTGTAATCGGACTTTCCCAGTATCACGAACTCGATTTGCAGTTTGCTTAGGTAGGTTAGCTGGCATTTCTTGAGGTAAGCGAGAAGATGGGTTATCTTGACTGCGCTGCAATAGAAGCTTCTTCATGTCTTGAAAGTCATGTTTGAGACCATCAAAATTTTCCTCGAGTGAGATCTAGCAGTACTTTTAGTTGAAAAAAGGAGACACGGTGCAATGCACTTACGAGACGAGCGCTAGCATCTCTATCAAGTTCACTAGTCAAATTGGAGGCAAACGGTAAGTTGGGGCGACCGGGAGTTGAGGATCCTGCACGGGGAGAAGCTGACATTACCGAACGCCTGGAGGTCCGCTCGATGTAATCAGTGCTCATGTCTTGGTCATCAGGCGGTAACCTTCTGCTAGGGCGACTGGGAGTTGAGAGTCCTGCACGGGGAGAAGCTGACATTTCAATCGACGAGAATGCTGTCGAACGCCTGGAAGTCTGCTCAGTGTGACCAGTGCTCATGTCTTGGTCATCAGGCAGTAACCTTCTGCTAGGCCGATTGGGAGTTCTCAAATGCCCGGAAGTCTGCTCGGTCCTGGACGTGAGCTGCGTAGCTGAGGTCACCAGTGGCTGCCAGTAGCTGGTTGAATCTGGCAATCCTACTCCAATTCTAGAAACTGCTGGCAAAGCTATTCTTGTTCCTGTACCAACGAGGTTACTTTGTAAACGATGTGCTGGCTGCCTCTGACGGCCCGTAGAACCCAGAAAGGTGTTTGGTCCACTGGAGGTCCGCTGATGATAAGCGATTTGCAATCGAGGGCCTGCTCCCCCTTTCGGAGCGTGTAGTCGCCTTGGTGGGGGTACTGGACAGGTTGTGCGGCGAATAGGCTGTGATTTCACATTAGCACTTTGTCCGAATTCATGCACCTACGAAAACACACCTTGCTACCGTCATTGGATTCGTCTGATAAAGAGATGTACGAGTCGTCCAAACTACTTCTGTCATCGACAACCATGCACGATGACGGGTCATTGTTCTCATCATCTTGTGGTAGAACTTCCTGCTTGTTGGCTTCAGCTTCATCGCATACCCTCACAAAGTTTGGACTTGTTGCTTGGGACAGATTACTGAAAGTCGCTGAAGGAGCCCAGTTAGTATAATGTCGGACAGCATAGTTGTTAGTAGTAGACCTACCTCCATGAACTGTACTATCGAGATCCATCACCTCTTCCTGAAGAGGCATCCCGCCAGGCACTGTCATTGTCAAGTCCATGCCCGCGCTGTCACCGCGCTTGTCAATCTCCGAGAGCAAACGTCCATCTCCCTCTGCCGATTCTTGCAACTCTGAAAATTGCTGTCGTGCTTCCCGCAATTCATTCTCAGCACGTTCAGTAGCCGCAGCAAGGAGAGCTTTATCGTTTTCCAGAGATGCTTCAAGTTCTGAAATCTGCCGCCTTGCGTCCTGTTCGGCTACAATCCCATTTTGCCTACTTTCTTCATAAAGCGATACAGTCTCTTTCAAAGATTGTTCCAGGGCCGCAATATTCCGCCGCGCTAGTTCTTCTGCCTTTGCCGCCTGCGCCCTTTCTTCCTTCATGAAACTCTCTAGTTCTTTAATTCGATGCAACATCTCTCTTCTATCTGTATCTGCACTTCCTGCCAGCTCTGCAAAATGCGCACGGCTATGTTCTGCCAAACGATCCAGTTCAGCAATACGCTGCTCGGCTCGCTCCAAATGCAACCGTTGCTGCTCAGTCTCCTGGCTCGCAGCAACCAGCTTCTCTTTGTCTTCAAGCAATGCCCTAATGTGTTCTGATTTCTCGCAGCTGGCCTGCTCTGCCGCAGTAACACGGTTCCTCAACTCCTTCATCGTCATCTCTAGCTGTTGGATTTGGCGCGACATCCCTGCTTCATGAGCGTCCGCTGTACTTCCCTTCAGCTTTGTAAGTTACAGTGTACAGTTGCTTTCTGCCCAACGTACCAGTTCAACCAAACGTTGCCTGGTTTGCTCCAAATGCAACCGGAGCTGCTCGGCCTCCTCCTGGCTCACAGCAACCTGCCTCTCCTTGTCTTCAAGCAACAATCTAACCTGATCCAAGTTTGACTTCTCGTGAGCAGTGAGGTGCCGCTCTTTGCCCTCGAGTGATTGCCTAGCACGCTCTAAATTATCGTAGTCGGCCTGCAACGCCATTCTTGCTTGTAGGGCAGGCTGCTCAATAAGTCGAACCTTTGACGGTGCTTGATTTGCTCGGGGACCTGAAGTATTAGCGTGATTCTTGCAATTGATTAGCATCAACATGTTCTATAAAAATCTATACTCGTACCTCCATTGTCTCTACGTCCCTTTTCCGGCTTTCTGTCATGAATTTTGGTAACGACACGGATGAGGTGAAACGGAAAATAGAATTGCCCAATGATTGAATGGGCTCTTGCGGATCCACTTTTCCGGCTCCCTATGGATATCAGAGGATATAGCAAAAAGTATCAAGCAAAATCTTACAACATCTGCAATTGTATCGTGAGGCTTGTGGAAGTCATCAACTGTGGGCACCAGAGAATGAGGCTCATACCACCGAATCAACAGTCATTAACTGCCCGCTTTCGACATCTGTTGTTGGCACAGCCTGAGGACTTCGAAGGTATGCTAGCAGATCACTAGCTAGTGGCATGAGTGAGGTACCAGATAATGATGTGTATACACACCGTCAAGCTGCGAGCAACGCTATGACCTATATATAAGCCTGACATTGATAGAACAAAGACAACCGAAGCTCAGGGTCGTGCACGTGCATTTGCCGTGCGTGCTTGTGATGATGCGTAGGGAAGGCTAGTTAAGTACGTTGTCCATTCTTATTATATCGCTCTAGTTGACGTCTTGTGTAGAGGCTTCTGGATCAACCCGATCGGATTCTCGAACACTAGACCAGGTGTTCAATATCTGGCAGAGAAGGAATGTGAAGGCATCAACATCAACCTCGTATTCCAAGAGATCGGAGCTGAAGTCCTCCTGGACCGTACGCGGACCGCATTGGAGCTTGCCAGAGCGGGGGGGAGGTGCGCCAAGTCAAAAAAAAAGTACTCATAGACAAAAGGTATTGGCTGAGACTCTGGACGTCAGCAGACGAGTGGAGGGCACGAGCAACTTGGGCACGGGGACTGGCCTTGAGCGCTTGAGCGCTGTCCCCGCATCAAACAAGATTGAAGCGGGCGAGCAGTATTCCATCAAAGAAAACGATATCTGTCTCTCAGACAGTGCCAACATGGCAGTAGCCAGTAGGCAAGATAGCTACACAATGATCTTATAGTAGTAGCTATAAACACTCTCGTACGGATATCACAGCGCGCGTTTTGCACTGTTCCAGCCGCTTGAAACTTCCACATGTACGACCATGCTGCAGACCATGATGCATGATGCATGACCGTTCAGGTTTGCGAATGCCGGCATTTTGACGAGTCACTAGTCACTAGTCACTATTCACGATCCTCCAGCTGCTGCAATCGCATTTTCGATGCACCCACTGCTAGCCGCTTAATCCTGAAGCCGTTTCATTACTTTAATTGTGTCTCTATCAAAACTCATAGTATGGATATCTGAAGTCCAATTTCAGGACTTACCATACCGGCCGTGACTCGGACACATCCTGCCGGTCGGTATACTAAAAGTTGATGTAATGATATAAATAATGTGTAAGTCCCACTTCACAGTGACCCATATCGTGCCTGTCATTCCTGTTATGAATGCCCCAAATATGTTTTCTGTGAGCATGATCCGATATGTTCAATTACTCTTATGCATTTCCCATTTCTATAGGCAGGCACTCGAGTTTTCTTCTGGGACGCAAAATCTGAAATTATTTATGGTGCTGTGCAGTCAACTAGTCGAATGATAAATGTTGGTGTTCGTGTCTATGTCAGGCTGAGGTCACCTGACTGTCAAATAGGATACTCAGGTCAATGTCATTAAAACCGATGCTGGTACTATAGTGTCTTTGCCGTATGTTCCCGATTTATGTGCATGAACTGTCACTCACTGGCTTCAGTGCTGCAGCAATAATAAAGTACATTCTGAGACCGTAGCGTAGCGTAGGATTCGGTAAAAACTCATGCACTCATGCAATATAGGCCAACGAGGGCCAAGTCCACAAATTGGGCGACCGGCTAGGTGACCGACAGGTTGCCGGGCCCTTTTATACCGTGCTGGTGTTTCCGACAAGTCAGAACAAAGAAAGAGTCAGTTCACAAAGGTGGAGTATTACAACTCTCGCCACCTCGGCTCTACCATGCCTATCTGCTACTGTAACTCAGCGGGGTGTGGTACGCTTGGCGGACATCGAGTTGATGCTCGAACCCTAAAGAACCACAACCGTGCTGATCAGAGGGCGTCACGGCGTAATGAAGCAGATTCTTCTGTTCAGGCAAATGATGAACAGGAAGAGCAAATAGCCCAATATTTCGCATCCATGGCTCTATCAGAAGGGCCCCAAACAAATGAACGTAGTCGAATGTGGGGAGACAGTGGCCGACCTGAACTGTCTGCTGCCAACCATAGAGATAACAGCAGCCTCACAAACATCAAGCGCATCGCAAAGCATCTCACAGAAATAGATGCATCTGTTGATACCCTTAGGCAGCAAGTCATGGAAGTTCTGGTTAGTCTGGATGAAGAGGGCACAATGAAACATTCGTCAAAAAACTCCCTCAAGAACCTTTTGGCATGCGTTATGCAGTTGGATGATGATCTCCAGCGTACTGTCACCAAAAATTGTCGCAAGAATGAGATTGTAGATCTTCGGAAGTCTATTGAAGAGAAGCTAGATATCACTCATGCTTCTCTTTGTAATGGCCTTGATATTTTGAATTCAAGGATGCAAAAGCGTCACCAAAACATGACAGCCAATGACAATGTCTCCACTTACCCATCAGGTACGGGTTCATTTGTTGATGTTTGACACGTACTTGCTGACGCTGGAACTTGTAGATCATTTTTACAAGCCGATCCTTCCAGCCGTTGATCCAGTCTTGCAAATATCATATTTTCTCGTTGTTGCCTGCTATGTTGTATTCCACATTGGGAGAAGAGGATGCAACTTCATTCTATCAACGCTATCATATGTTGTTCATGTCACTGCACTTTGTGGTGGTAGGCAGGCACATTTGTCACAACACGACCACAAGGTTATATCAGATTTTGCCAGGGACGTTCGCATCCCAGCCAACCATTTCAACCTTGATGGGAAATATACCATCTATGCCATATGCCCCGATCCGCAATGTCACCAATCGCACAAGCCAATGATTGTTACTGGCAATCTAATGTCTCAATATCCTCTGCATTGCAATCACTATTCCCGGCGCTCTGCAGAAGCATGCAATGAACTGCTTGTTCATCCCAAGGCAATCAGTGGTAAACGCATTAATGTTCCCATCAAACCATTCCTATATTTTGATTTCAAGGATTGGATGGCAAACATTCTTTCGCGCCCTGGCTTTGAGGACAAGATGGATGCTGCATGGACTCGTACCTCAACTCACAACAATCCGCAAGAAATGCACGATATCTTTGACGGTTGTATACTGCAGAACTTCATCGGACCTCATGGCAAACGCTTTGGATTCGGTGGTGACATAGGCGAATACGCTTTTAGCTTGAATGTCGACTTCTTCAACCCGAATGGAAACAAGGCAGCTGGGAAATCCATTTCATGTGGTATCATATCAATGGTTTGCCTTAACCTTCCACCTGCTTTGCGCTACCAACCAGAGAACATGTATCTCGTTGGAATAATACCAGGGCCTTCAGAACCTCCCTTGACATGCTTGAATCATTATATTCGCCCCCTTGTTGACGATCTTCTTGAGTTTTGGATTCCTGGCGTCCGTTTCTCTCGTACTCACAAATTTCGGCATGGTCGGAAAGTACTGTGTGCCCTTGTAGCAGTCGTATGTGATCTTCCTGCGGCAAGAAAAACTGCGGGATTTGCGTCCTTCTCCCACAACTTCTTTTGCTCACTTTGCTACTGCACTCGAGAAAAGGATGGCTATGGCAACACAAATTACAGGTCATGGCGCAGACGAGGCAATGTCGATTGCCGCGAACACGCAGAGCGATGGAGAATTGCTACGGATGACAAGGCAGCTTTAAAAGTATTCAATGAAGCTGGATTGCGCTGGTCGGAACTGCTGCGACTTCCGTACTTTGATCCTTCACGGTTTGTCGTAGTTGACGCCATGCACAATCTGTTTCTTGGCCTCCTTAAATTCCATTTTGAAGATTTGCTAGGATATAAGCCATCAAAGAAAAAGCGCGTAACAAAATCAGTTCTTCCTATCACGTTCTCTGAGGGGTGGAAAACGTTCACTGAACCGGAACAGAAAAGTGTTGAAAAGCTCCGGGGTTTTCTACAACAACCTATTTCAGATAGATTGGAGACGGACAAAGACACTTGGCTAAACCGATTTTCGCAATGCCATCTTAGATCACTTTCGTTTGTGTGCAAAGACCTACAGCTTGTTCCGCACTCCACGAAGGACAGCGACTTTCTCAAAAAGGAATGGGCAGAGATTTTGATTAAATGGGTTCGTTTGCGTGTCCCGTGTTTGTCCCAAATTTTTAATGCGATAATCAATTACAGCGGAAAACCCAGTCAGATCCAAAGGAATGTACCTTGGAAGTGGGTTGCGTCATCACGCAAACAGATCGGGAAACAACGTGGGGTCTTGTCAAGCAAATTATATCGCCATCATGGATAAGTACATTGCCAGCGGATTTTAGTTCACCAGGTTCTGGCAAAGTCAAAGCGGACCAATGGCGAACCCTGGGCACAATCCATTTGCCTGTTGCCATGACACTCCTGTGGCCCTCACCAGACGATGCCCATAAGCAACTACTTGATGCTACATTCTCGCTTTTGTCAGCCATTATCATTGCATGCTCCCATGTAACCTCTCGTCTCCATGCGGACTCTTATATACAACACATGCGGAGCTATGTCGAAGGCATCAAAGAGCTATTTCCGAACCTTCAACTCCATCCCAATCATCACATGGCTTTGCACCTCCAGGAATATATTTTGGAGTATGGACCAATACATTGTTGGTGGACATTTCCTTTCGAGCGACTAATTGGAATAATTCAGCGCATACCTAATAATGGAAAACATGGTACTATGAATTATCCTTGTCATGCCACCCCCTGATCGCATTGACAGGTGAATTTGAGGAGACCATTGCTAAATCATACACTCGTGCCACCAACTTTCGAATGGCTCTTGGAAGAGTTGGCAACTCTGATGCTCTGAAATACTGCAAGGAAATTCTTCAGAGCTTTCTTGATCCTCAGGTTAGGGGAACGCTTGTGACTGATATCAGGCAGGCACAATCAATCGATGCCCAAGATGGTCACGATGAGTCCGAGGTTGTTGGCAGCGAGGAAAGCGAAAGTCCGCAAAATCGGCATACAAAAGAATTAACAAATGCGACACGATCTATCTTGGAACGAGACTTGGGCGTTCAAGCCCCCCTTCATGCCACATTTCTTTCTCAAACACCCATCAATGGTATCACCCACTCTAAACAATCGAAACATTCAGGAAATGCGAATATTCTTGTACGCTGTGATGGGCTAGATTATTTCCGTCCAGCAAAGATCATGGAAATACTTCAGTTTGAACAGCGACTCATCTTGTTGGTGCAATACCATCTGCAACCTCCTAGTCAAGTCACAAATCCTTTCCGAAACTACCCCGTTTTCCAAACGACACTCTGGGATTCCAATCTTGGGCAGCTTTGTGCAATCTGGCCAAGTCAAATCGCATCCCACTTTGCAGAGTTGCAGATATGCCAGAATGATCGGAACCTAATCTTGGCCATATCACTATCCCGAGTATGTTCTAAAGCTCTGATGACTACTGTATTCACAAATTATATCGCAGGACATTCAGCTTCATGTGTCTGACCTCTAGGTATCCATAGCTCGACTAGACATATACTTTGGTTTCCTTTGGAGACAACAACTGTGTATTAGTAGTGGTCCAACCGATATTAAGTAACTTGAAAGTGGTATGTAGTAACTAATATAACAGTCGAAGTTCGGTGTGCAACGGAATTGGTGACGTTCGAGCAATATCGTGGTCGAGGATGTTGCATTTGACCTTGCGAGGGACGGTGAACAGCGATTCAGGCTGCCAAATAGGTCCACAATCGCGATTGCTGCTGAGTGCATCTTACCGTCCCATGTTTCCATCAACCTTTTAGGCCATTTAGATAATCGGGCTCATGGATGAGCTGCTAGAGAGAAGTGGGAATGACGTTTTGGTGAAAAACTGGGAGGTGATGAATACCCATCAGCTCTTGAACGCGTGCCAGCTGACGGTACCACCTGCATCGTGGAAAACCCTACTTCTCTGTGGGCGCCATCAAGCAGACTTGAAAGGCCGAGGGGCTGCTCACAGATGAAGGCCTTCTCATTTGCGATTCCTCAGATACGGCATGTCTCGGCGTGTGAATAAGGGTGGTACGCCATTTCCGCCAAAGCTGGCGCATCTTCCTTTTGACAAACTGGGCTTCACTTGCACTGATGCTGTGTTTGAGTTCTTGGAGAACTTTTTGACCGCAGTGGAGAACTGAGGATCGTGGTTTGCGCTCTGACGCAGCTCTATTTTGGGAGCTGACGGTGTTTCTTTCAGGCTGAGGAAGACGGAGGAGAGGGGCATGGGTGGAAGTGCGGAAGGAGGTGGTGGAGGAGGTGCCGCGGTGTAATGGTAGGAGGACAAAAAGCAGACCAGATGTGCGAGGCCCGCGTAAACGAGGAGGGTCGTTGCGAGGTTATGATCCTTTTGGAGAATTGACCAGCCCAGAAAAGGACAGGCGACTGGGGATGCAAAACACCATAAGGGAGTATAAAAGCGAGAAGGGTGGTGGCGGATATGGGAAGGATTCGAGCGTCGTGGAGCTGAATTGTGTAGGTAGACTGAAATCGACGTAATTGAAAGCATCGTCTAGAGTGGTACTTTTATCCATGGTGGCTTGACCTGTGTCATTGCAACTTGGTTTCATGTAGCGCTTTATACTCCATGTAAGCGCAACGTTGCAGTTGAAAGAGCCTGAATATGGCTTGTGCGGTATTATGAAACCATGTTTTAAGCAATTGGTGGCCTATGGGCAAGCCAGCTCACCATTTTCAAAGGGACCGCATACATACATGCGAATGTATGCAATGTCGTGCGCTGGCTGGGCATGTTGAATAGCAGTCTCGCAAAATGGAGCGGAGTTAGCTGGTGGGCGGGAACGCGTTAAATAATTTTTTGCATGGATACAAGATGTGCCTCGCTTCGCTTCGGCTCTTTGGCCGTGTGGCTTTTGAATATTGAATATTGAATGATGATTATTGTTAAGATCATATGTAATGTTTACTTGTGAGTTTGTGTATAGTACTAGATCCTCTCGTCGTCTCACTCGTGGAAGTGAAAAAGCTGTATATAGTTGACCGTGGCTAAATACTGAGTGTGTGAGATCAACTGCTATGCAATCTAGTGTCAGACCTTGACAACTGTTGAAAGTTGTTGCATATGCAGGAGCGAGTGGGAATTGGCGACGATTCAGCGTATGGCGTGTTTTCAATGTTGCCTCAAGCTTGAGGTAGAATGTGACGCGTCGAGAGGAGCGAAAGATGTTGGCCTGTCAGAAGATCAGGGTTGCGAGGACAGCAATCGACTTGGAGTACGACTTGCGTCGCTGGAAACATCTTCAGACTATGCGGAGCGCGAACATTATAGCACTCACATTATCCGGGATATCACTCATCCTACGTCTTCCGCCGATAGCCAAGCTATCACCTGTTCCAATCTGCAGCGCCGGCGAGGACATATTGGCTCCAGGCAACAGACATGATGTCGTATAATGGCTTCTTTTCTGTGACCAATCCAGTAATTCATATCGCCATTGACCTATATCGCTCGGTCAAACCTTCCACCTTTGCCAGATTGAAATCAAGCCATACTCACGAACACTATCTCGTGATCCCCACCACCGGCATAAGCCAAGGGGTAATCAGTGGCCGAAAACACTGCCTTTTCTCCAAAATAGCAGCAATAAAACTGTTGTTAGGACAGTGGCAAACGGTTGCAAGGGGTGGCAGTCGTGAGGGCCATGGCTCGTGGGTGGAAGGGGTTCATCAACCAAATGTCGGCGTTGATGTGGTGGGAGATGAAAGGAGGGAGCGAGGGGTGAGCAGCAGAGGGCACAGGAGCGGGCGAACGAACGAGTAGAGGGCAAAGGAGGGAGTGAGCAGCAGAGGGTGCAGAGGGAGTGAGCACCAGCCCAGAAAAGGACAGGCGACTGGGGATGCAAAACACCATAAGGGAGTATAAATGTTTTCCTTGAGTTCCTTGAAGTCATTGACTTTTATGGACGTTGTGCAGGCCCTTGACCAGAATAAATCGTGTACCAACAGCTGGCAGACAAACACGGCGTATCATATATCGTCACAAACGTTGGTGGCTCTTGGCATCGCCTAGTATGTGGCAAACGCGAAAACAAAACATACGGCCAAAGAGTGCGCCAGACGCGGTCAACGTTTTCAACATCCCGTGGAAAATCAATTGCAACACGCAACAAATCGGTTTGGAGGGAAGACGTGACTAATCAACATCATCGTCGTCAGTTGACAATTCCATTGTGTGCGCATAAGGCTTACTTTTGGCACCAAATCAAGGACGCATCCGAGTTTGTCGTACTCTCTTTCACCGTTTCTCGTTCGCCTTCCTCGCGTGAGCATTGCCCTGAGCATTCACGAGGTTGGACATCATGACGAGTTTTCCACTAAATCCACATCAACAAGATATTGGGCAGCACAACCATTTGCGGTTGCCTCAAGCTTGAGGTAGAATGTGACGCGTCGAGAGGAGCGCAAGATGTTGGCCCGTCAGAAGATCAGGGTTGCGAGGACAGCAATCGACTTGGAGTATGACTCGCGTCGCTGGAAACATCTTCAGACTATGCGGAGCGTGAACATTATAGCACTCACATTATCCGGGCACCGGGCAATATCACTCATCCAACATCTTCCGCCGATAGCCAAACTATCACCTGTTCCAGTCTGACCCGACAATGTAGCAGTGCCGGCGAGGACATATTGGCTCCAGGCAACAGACATGATGTCGTATAATGGCTTCTTTTCTGTGACAAATTCAGTAATTCATGTCGCCATTGACCTATATCGCTTGGTCAAACCTTCCACCTTTGCCCGATTGAAATCAAGCCATACTCACGAACACAATCTCGTGATCCCCACCACCGGCATAAGCCAAGGGGTAATCAGTGGCCGAAAACACTGCCTTTTCTCCAAAATAGCAGCAATAAAACTGTTGTTGGGACAGTGGCGAATGGTTGCAAGGGGTGGCAGTCGTGAGGGCCATGGCTCATGGGTGGAAGGGGTTCATCAACCGAATGTCGGCGTTGATGTGGTGGGAGATGAAAGGAGGGAGCGAGGGGTGAGCAGCAGAGGGCACAGGAGCGGGCGAACGAACGAGTAGAGGGCAAAGGAGGGAGCGAGCAGCAGAGGGTGCAGAGGGAGCGAGTGAACAAGCAGCAGAGGGTGAAGGAAGAAGCGAGGGAGCAGGCAAATGAGCAGAGGGTGAAGGAGAAACGTCCTTTAGTGAGGCTGGTACTGCTGCTCCCATGCCACGTTTGACAATCGTCACTGCCATCCCGCCATCCCAACTGCTCGGGCGTCTTGATGAAGATGCAAGAAAAGAAGCCGACCAAGCTCGCCGTGTACACAATGCATCGCAACACGTGTACGAACCTCCCTCACCAGCCGGTCGTACCGTTTCGATACGCACCGTCACTTGTTGGACGGCCCGCTGCTGCTGCAGGAGATGTCACCGATCCTGTCCAAAGCTGAGCGGCCAATGCTCCTGGACACAAACATGCCATATTCACAATCAACGGCCAGCCATTGGGCAACGGCAGACAAGTAGGATGGGCGTCGCGGCAAAGGTTGGCACCAGCTCACGATCGCCGCTGAGCGCATTCAGGCTGGCGCGGCATAGTATGCAGCTTGCAATAGAATATGTGATCCGAAACCCATGTCTGAAAGCAAGTCAAAAACAAGAGAGTTTGAACTTGCGAATACGCAACTATTGTTGTCAAAATCTTCCAATAATATTGTTGTGTGAGTGTAATAGGTGAGCACAAAGCATGAATATTTGCTGCTTCGGCAGCGTGAGAAGAGTCAGCGCGGAAGAGAATATGACACTGAAATGGTAGTGAGACTCTTGCCCTCTACGTTGATTCGGGTGGCAGGGCCTACAGATATCACCCAGTGGGGGTGACAAAAGTCGAACAGAATCGGTAAAGGGTCCTTCGTTTCGCTCGCCTGGAAATAATACTTTGCTTTGAGATAGGCATTTGAGTAAGTGGGTTGAGATGAGGCTGAATCATCCCGGGGAGGACAAAATGAGTGATGAGGATGATGGAGACAAAGAGACGACGATGAGCCAGATGCGATGGATGACGCCGAGGTTGCGGTGGCTCAGACGGGAGTGTTTCTCTTGATTTGAGCCCATGAGGGCAAGTTGAGGCCTGGCGAGGTGATGCGCAACTGGCCTTTGGCTCGTCGCTGCATCCGGTGATGGGACGGGTTCATGTGGTGATTGACCAGCTAACGTTTTGCGTTTATTCTCGTCATCCTCAATGGTCTTGGCACTGCCAACGCTCGCAGGATCCTGACCCCCACCACCCTCGTCATCGGCATATTCTTCGGTGTTCTCTTCACCCGCCTTATTTCATGGACAACGGTAAGCTCAGCCGTTACTTAACCGCACTTGCTTCATGCTACAGTGGATCATGATCAGAAATCTCGTGTATTAATTTGGGGATACTGTCACTGAACGGCGTCATGGCCGCCTCTATACAAAAACAGTCAGTGATGGACACGAAAAGTAGACAGTGCAATACCTACCCCGTATCGGCACCCCCATATCCTTTGGTCATGCCCGACCTCTCAGCATCTCCTTCGCTTCTTCCCTGGATTCCTCATCAGGCGATTGCACGGCATGTGCTCGGGTTTCGAGAAATGTGCAGGCTTGGGCATGGGGTGGGGAAGGCGGTGATGATAGTGGAGGTGGTGATGGTGACTGGGAGGTCAACTTGAACACGTGAGGGAAGTTGGAGTGAGCCAGCAGTGGGTGAGGGGCTGTGGGGTATGCACTGGAGAATGCTATCGCGCGCTGGAGAGGTATGCTATCACACGCTGGAGAGGTACACTATCGCACGCTGGGATTACGCTTTCGCGCGCTATCGTGCGCTAATCACGCTGCCATGTGCCTTACATTTCCTGCATTGTATTGTCTATTGTAAAACCATAAGTTTTTCAAACATATTTTGTTTTGTAAAATCTCTTGCCATATTTTATGTTTAGCCCAATGTCAAATATCAAGTGGGAAATAATATGTTTTTTTCATCATATATCATGCAGCAAAATCACAAGTTTTATGAATATTCAATAGTGTGTAAAATGTTATGCCATATTTTTCATATATCACGTTGCCAAATGTTGACTAGCACTGGCTGTGAAATGATTACAAAGACTGTAAGTTTAGTTTGAAGCATCATTTAAAATTTCGATCAAGTTTGCCAGTCACAAAACATAGTGTAAAATGTTATATTTCATGTCATGAAAAACATATCGTTTTTCCTGCATCTGTCAATTTGCAAAATACTTGTCAAAATTTTAAGTTTTACTCCATGACAAATGAGCAGCTAAATTTAAACATCACACAATGCATTTTGCCAAGATTTTGCCACCTGCAAAATTCAACTCCCCCAGCTGTGCCCTGGTCTACACAGCTGCTTTAGCAGTGTGGTTACCTATCATAATGGCTGCCCCAGTGAGGCCATGTGAAGACAACCACCGGCACCTCCCTTCGACAAGTTTTCCTCGACGAGCCTCACCCCCGCCTCGTGTTCATCGGTTTACGATGCCCACTGCCCTCTGATGACCGCCGCCATTCGTTTACGACCCCCTCGGACCAGTCTAGCTACGAGCGCCCGTCACATTGCGTGACTAGCCCGCCCTCCATCGTTCACGCCCACCTGCATGCTCGTCGCCCAATGTCCGCCCTCTAGCCGAACCCTACAGCCAGCGACACCCCTCGCCACAACCACTCCGACCCATCCCCCAACGAGCGCTCATTTTCCCGTGTAATGCGCCCACCAGCCGACATTTGCGCCCACCTCACGACGTCGACGCCCGCACGCCATCCGTTTAGCCGTCCACTGCTCTGTCTTACCTCGTAGCCAACGGAACACCCCGTTGTCGATGCCTGCCACTCGTCTCCGGACCAGCGCCCGCCGTTTAGCCTGTGCAAGTTTATTTTTTGAAGTTTATCGTCATCGTGTTAGTCGCCGTCGTCAGAGACACGACGGGTCTATCGTTTACTGAGTTACTGTTTCGTTTCGTATCCGCGCCGCACCAGCTCTCCAGCCCACACTAGTTCAAGTCGAATCCAGTCCGTCACCACCGTCGTCGACCGCTCCTGCAAGCCCCGACTCGCGTAATCGGCCATTCGCTTCAACTGCGACGCCTCGCTGTCAGTTTAGGTATCCTTTGCAAGACCATTTGGCCCGCGCAGCAACCAACGTCCTCGTTACACGTACCGCCCTCGTTCACCAACCACCACGTCATCGCCAGCACCTCCAAGTCATTCGTTACGACCCCTTCCACCGCGCCCATCAAGTATTCTATTTCGACTACAATGTACTACAGACAACGACGACGTTCATCAACCGCCACGTCACCGCCAGTGCCCTTCGTGACGCAGCCGCTCCGTCCGTTTTCAAGCGACGCCCACGTCCACGCCGTCACTCAACCGATAACGACTCCCCACCCCTCGTTACGCCAGCCTTCGATGCTCCGTTCACCCGCCAAACGACCGACCTCGCTCACCACCGGACCACATGCCATGGTCGCTGTACCTCGACCGCCACGTCACCGAGACGCGTCCGCGCTGTCAGCCAACACGTCGACCGTTTCCTAGCGACGCCCACCGACGCCCTTGCCCAACGGCAGTCACAGCCGACGACGACGCCTGCCGATCGCCACGTCACCGCCAGCGCCCTTCGCGTCGCAGCCGCTCCGTTCGTTCCCAAGCGACGCCCACGTCTATGCCGCCCATCCATTGTCAGCCAGCCAACAACCGTCTACCAACGACACCCGCGCCCTCCGTCAGTCCAACGCCGTACCACCCTTTGCCACGGCCGCCGTACCTCGACGACAACCGTCTCGCACCCGCGCCGTCCCGCCGTTGAACCGCCCACGTCCCAGCCACCATCTGTCGTACGCCCAACGCACCCCGCTGATCACGCCTCGCTTGCCACCACCTCGTTCGCCACTGCGCCCCGTTCAGCCGCCCTCGACGACCCATTCGCGCGCCCAGACGTCGCAGTCACCACAACGCCTTTCGTCTTCAAGTCTTCGATCATTGGCCCTCAGCAGCTGACCAGGGATGGTCAGATTTCAAAGTTGGATTGGGATGATGAGCTTGAGCTCTGTACAGCAGTGGACAGGGGCTCTGCCTAAAGGAGTAGCTTAGTCATAGTGTCAGTTATAGTTACATTGTCACATGTAGTCACAATAATACAATACTCTCCCTCCCCCCTCGTAATCAAGGTGCCGGGAATCTTCCAATGGTCTCACACCCCCCCTGGTCTACACAGCTGCTTTAGCAGTGTGGTTACCTATCAGCGACTCATTTGATGAATCTAGTATATCTCCCAAAGGAAAGGGATCTGATAGTTCAGATGACAATTCAGGAAGTGATGATTCAGATGATCAGAGAGAAATTGAAGAAGATTTATTTGCTCCTTCAAGACCCTCATCTCCAGGTCCATCAAGACCAACTAGAAATAGACGACCAGTTAATCGACCAGATAATGTCTATGGAGATAAAGATCCAATTGAAATCGAAAAAATTGATAGAAGAACAAAATTAAATCGTTTCACAATTAATAAATTGTTATTATGTGCAATTCCTATCAACGAAACAGCAAACACAGCTGTACCTGAACATCATCACGGAATATTTCGCTTACCAATCAGTGAACAAAAAGATTGGATAAACGCCAAAAAGAAAGAATGGGATATGCTCATCAAAAGAGGCGTAATAATAAATCTACAACATCTCCCTGAAGGTCAAAAGGCCATAGGTTGCAGATGGGTTTATGTCCAAAAAGACGATGGATGTAAAAAGCTCGTCTAGTTGCCCAGGGTTTTTCCCAAATAGATGGCATTGATTACGATGAAATATTCTCACCAGTTGTAAGATATGAGACATGTCATCTCATACTTGCACTTGCAGCACTAGAAAAACTATATGTATCATTTCTAGATGTGACTGCTGCATTCCTATATGGAAAACTGGACGAAGAAATATATATGAAACAACCACCAGGTTTTATAAATAAAGATAAAAAAGACATGGTATATAAACTATATCGTGCACTTTATGGATTAAAACAAGCTTCATTAGCTTGGTGGAAGTCATTAGACAAATCAATGGAGAAAATGGGCTTTATATGAATACATTCGGATGTGGGTGTATTTGTTTTTAAACAAGGATCCAACATTGTCATAGCAATAATCTATGTTGATGACTCAATGTTCTTGGGATCTAACAAAATCATAACATTGCGTAAAAAGCAAGAATTTATGAATAGATGGGAATCTAGAGATTTAGGAGATCTTATCGATGGTCAAACAAAAAACTTTTTATCATTCCAAATAAAGAAACAAGGAGATAAAATTACCATCGATCAAAAACCCTATTTGCATAAAGTAATCCAGAGATTAGGAATGAGTGATGCTATGCATATGAACACTCCGCTTCCATCTGGATATGAACCAATGACAAATGATCAACCACTAGATCATAAGATTAGATCACAATATCAATCAGTTATTGGATCATTACTATATTTAATGATTGGAACAAGACCAGATATATGTTTTGCTGTGATAAAAATGTCTCAATTCTCAGAAAATCCGTCATCAGATCATTTAAAACATGCAATAGGAATGGCTAGATATCTAGCAAAAACTGCAGATCTCTTCATTAAATACGACGGATCATTAAAATCTGGCCTAATGAGCTATACTGACTCAGATTGGGCTTCAGATAAAAATGATTGACATTCCACATCAGGATTCTTTACTCTTTTATCAGGAGGAGTAGTGTCTTGGACGTCAAGAAAACAGAAAACAGTGGCACTATCGTCAACAGAGGCTGAATACATGGCCTTATCTGACTGTGCTAGAGAAAATAAATGGATTAGATCAATACTAAGTGAAATCCATTTTCCTATAACAATTGTGCCTATCTATGGTGATAATATGGGATCTCTATTTATTGCAAATAACCCTGTTACTGAAAAACGTTCAAAACATATTGAGATTAAATATCATTTTATACGAAAACTCATAAAAAGAAAAGAGATAGAATTACGATTCATTCCAGGATCTGAAAATCCTGCTGATATTCTAACTAAAAATCTTGGTCGAATATTATTCGAAAAATTCACACCAATGTTAGGTTTATCAGAATCATTAAATTGATTACTGATGGCCCTGGAGTAGGGCCTTAAACTGCTTCATTTTACTGCGATAAAGAGACCAGCCTATCACTGTAGAGATTACTCCAGCTGATTAAAGAACGTCGAACAACTTTATCATTATGGGTAAAAATAGGAAACCCCGCAGTAAAAAACAACAACCTATTCTGACAATCGGAGGACACTCCAATGTCGGACACAAATGCGAGCGGTTGTCTCGCTGCCACTTTGAGGAACCCCCACCTCCACCACCTAAAAAACCCCAGCCACGAATAACATACACTCCGGCTGTTGCCATATGGATGGACCAAGCCCTTCAAGGACGAGATCCTTGGAAATTTCCTCCCAAAGCTTTTTGGGCTTGGCAATTAAAGGAAAGGTGGAGATGTGAGGGAATCTCTGGTCACATTTCTTTCGAAGATTTTTGAAAGAATATATGCACCTCTTCTTGCAGGCCTGTGAGAAGATCTTTACTAATCAGTACATGACTGTACAGATTATGGGGGGTGTTGAACGATCTTCACCCCAAATACCCCTAAGTATAGCCTTCAACATGGCTATCACCAGTTTGACCCTTAGAGGGTATTTCTTTTTCTTTTATTTCTTTTATTTACGTATATTAGATTACAAGTCCATTACACAAATATGTACATACACTAAAAGTGTATATAAGACCTGTAGATATCCAATATACGTTCAGTTGCTCTTTCTTGCCTACCAGCATGTGAGTATCTCCTCTCTATGAGAGTAAAGACCTGGAGAGGTCTCTGGTCACTGTCTCTGACAGTGATACAATACTCTTGTCATCATGGATGTATGACTCTATGTCTAATGGATATATGAGCTCATCATTCATGACAGTGACGACCACTGAGACAAATTATGTCTGACGGACATATGATTGCTGCTCAACACGGTTTAGGTTTGATTATCTTTCTTTTAGTGCTTCCATTGATAGATTTTCATGATCCCGCGTCTTCACCTGAGATGTTGATGACCTCCGACCATGAGGAGGTTTTTATCTTCAGCCGCACATCGTGTAACGAAATTGCAAAATTTTTTTCTCACTCTCCAAACAATATTATATGTTGTTCCTACTGCCAACTTGAACAGTTAGGACTTGCTCATGGTTTATCCTTGTCAGGTCATTCTATTGCTAAAATCCGAAGTTTTTTGACCTTCCACATTGTCTATGGTATGTGTTGTCATTGAAGTGGGGCTGAATGTGTTCGCTGGACAAGTGGTGTTAATCAAATTCAGATCACTCACGTCGTGCTCCAGGAAGTCACATTGCTTTACAATGCTTCGAATGTCACACTTGATGATCTTAGGTTTGTTGGCAATGCTCTTGGATTTAGATTTCCTGTCGCATCGGATTGTCAGCAATTCTTGGAATCTTTACGTTCGTCCATAATTTCGTTTGTGATGAACAGGTTTGATTTGATGATTTCGTACATTTGGTTGACAAGAGTTCTAGACCAACTTTGTATTGCTGGTGTTCTTCTCATGGTATTTACCCAAATCCGACTGCGTCTGTTAGTGACATCCAATGGACACTTATCCAACATGTCGTTCAATCGCAATGTCAGTCATCTCCTCTTCCGCGACATCGGGGCTGTCAGGATGTGTTACTTCAGGATTACTCAACCTTACCAGATGCGGATATGGCTGCTTACTTCTTGAGCATGGTTTGTATTTCTTGTGACATGTTGAACACGACTTTAATTTCCGTAGTTGAAATGGTTTCCCACACTTCCTGCACTGGCATGTGCATCCTTAGTTTTTGCACATTCGAAGGAAGAAATGATTATCAACTAACCTCATCCATGAAAACCAACAAAAGTCGTCCATGTCTTCCGTAATGAATGAACATGTATTCTATCTATAATGAGCATGTATTCTCTATATAATGAGCATGTCTTTTCTTGTCGTAGTATCCTCCCGAGATGAAACAGAACATCTGACGCACGCCACCCAAAGCTCGTTGCGGGTGCTGCCACACAAGCGGGCATAAGACTATAATGCCATACAAAAGAAGGAACGGACGGTTGTGCAATGGAATACGTGACCTCCTCTATGCCGCCAAGCGGTTTCTTGATACCAGTGCAGGCCTGCCTCTGTGGTCTCTCAATACCACTCGCTATGTTGCCCTTGGTTCATTGAATCCATGACTGTCTGCCACCTGTGGTTTCTATTGCGTCATGGTCTCTGGACACCACCGCTTGCCATGTCACCCATGGTCCATCAATACTATGCCAACCGACAGCCATGGTCTCTGGACACCACCACTTGCTATGTTGCCCATGGTCTCTCAATACCACAACCACTTGCCCACGGTCTCTGGGCACCACTGCCTGCCATGCGCCCATGGTCTTTCAATACCGTACCCACCTGCCTGCAGTCTCTGGACACCACCGCTTACTATATTGCCCATGGTCTCTCAATACCACAACTACTTGCCCACGGTCTCTGGGCACCACTGCCTGCCATGCACCCATGGTCTTTCAATACCATGCCCACCTGCCTGCGGTCTCTGGACACCACCACTCACCATGTCGCCCATGGTTTCTCAATACCGTGCCCACCTGCCCGTGGTCTCTGGACACCACCACTTGCCATGTCGCCCATGGTTTCTCAATACTGTGCACACCTGCCCGCGGTCTCTGGACACCACCACTCGCCATGTTGCCCATGGTCTTTCAATACCGTGCCCACCTGCCCGCGGTCTCTGGACACCACCACTTGCCATGTCGCCCATGGTCCCCCAATACCACCCCCACTCACCGCCCACGGTCTCTTGACACCACCGCTTACTATATTGCCCATGGTCTCTCAATACCACAACTACTCGCCCACGGTCTCTGGGCACCACTGCTCCCCATGCGCCCATGGTTTCTCAATACCATGCCCACCTGCCCAAAGTCTCTGGACACCACCACTCACCATATCACCCATGGTTTCTCAATACCATCCCCACCCACTATCTTCTTTCTGGACAACACTGCTCCTCTGTCACTACATCTACCACCTGTGGTCATGAGCACCACATGCCACCCATGATCTATGGCGCAATTACTTGCTCCCACCTGTGATGCTTGCTCTGACATATGTATAGTATTACAAAAGTATTCAGTACATATCCAACTGCTTGCGGATCAACATGCGATTCCAAATTGAAATAAATATTTTGGTATATAAGATTGCTCTGCCCTGCGTCATATAACTGACAGATTTACAGATCCGGGCAATCCCTCCATTGCCACACTCAGCTGCGCTTGAATTAATCTTCAATAGGCGAGGATCCAGTTCAGCATATGTTTTAAGAAATGACGCTGCTGAGCATTTTGAATGACCCTTTGCATGGAAATCATCCACAACAAAGACGGTATCTGAAAAAAAGTCAGGTTCACAGGTCATACAATAAGGGCCCAGTGCGCATGCAAAATCATATATTACTCGCTCTGGTGCTTTGGGCCACCAAGTAATCATTGCTGAAAAGACATCATTGCGCCCTTCACCTTGGGGAATGCAATGAAACCCATAGCAAATACTATGCGTGCACCAGGCACTGTGGGAATTAAAGCATGTGAAAAAAAAGTGGAGAAAGTTTCCTTTTCAATGTAGTCAGTGCTTTATTAGCACCTTCTTGAGATCATGGAAACCAAGTACTGAGTAGGTGAAATTCAATTTCCGAGCAGTTGCAATTCAACTCCCTGGAGCTTGAAACATGGAAGTTGAATGTCTCATTTTCACATGAATTTCAGACACCATGGGGTGTGAAATGAAACATCCAAGGGTGTGAGTTTCAGGTCAGATGGACATATACTCTTGGGAGTTGAAATTCCACATTCCAATTGTCACAAACACAGTTATTATTGTTATTTATAATTGAAATAACAAATGGTACACTATAAGTTAATTACTTTCTCATCTTATGCTAGACAATTTTCAGTAGTTATACCTACATCAAAAAAGCATTTAGTTGGTAAAAAAAAGAAAGAAAACATACAAGTTTGTCTGAGGGAGACATGTAGGACGCACAGGAGGGAGATGGGTGGATGGAGATGGCTGGGAGCGAGCGCGTAGAGTACGGCGAAAGGGATTAGACGAGCAGGCAACAGATGGGCGTAGGGGCGCAGGGAGACGAGCATGGTGAAAAGGGAAATGAGCGCGACGAGAAGGGAGCAGACGGGCAAGCAGCAGACGGGCGGATGGAGACAGGCGAGTAGACAGGCAGACGCAGACGGGCGAGCAGCGGACGGGTGGACGCAGACGGGCGAGCAGCAGATGGGCAAACGCAGACAGGCGGACGCAGACAGGCGAGCAGCAGATGGGTGGATGCAGACAGGCGAGCAGACGGGTGGGCGGATGGAGATGGGCTAGCAGCGGACGGGCGAACGCAGATGGGCAAGCAGCGGACGGGCGGATGGAGATGGGCGAGCAGATAGGTGGACGCAGACGGGCGGACAGAGATGGGCGAGCAGACAGGCGGGCGAGCAGACAGGCAGATGGAGATGGGTGGGCGCGGCGGGCGGACAGAGATGGGCGAGCAGACAGGCAGATGAGGATGGGCGAGCAGCGGATGGGTGGATGCAGAGGGCGAGCAGACGGGCGGACGGAGAGAGGGCCAGATGGGTGAACGTGATGCGTGACGCGTGAACTAAGCCCAATGCATGAGGGGAGGTCAAGTGAACTTGAAGAATTTTCATGCACATGCCACTAAAACTTAAAATTGCAAAGGGGTTGTTTTTCATTTCTATGGCACTGATTTCCAGAACTAGGAGGATGAAATTCAACTTCCAAAATTAAGGTATTCATTTTCAATGCCCAGGAGTTGGGGGTTGAAAATCACAATCATGGGATTAACACTCTTGGGCATTGAATTTAAAGTGATCAATGCCCTGGAGGTTGAATTTCAAACTGTTTACTTCCCACAGTGAGGCACACATTATGCCCCCTGTTAACTGTTGTTGGCTATACTGCCAGTAATATTTTGAACATTGACCACCACATTCATTACTCGAGTTGCCAAGGGTATCATCCCTGAGTCCTGGGTACTTGGGCCTGTGACGGATTTGTGGCATGCTATAGCAAGTCCCAGTCTAGACAGTAATTCAGAGCATTGTTCACTGTGCGAATGCAACAATGAAAAAACCTTTCTCCAGTCATTTAGCAGGCCCATGGCTGTGACATCCACATTGGGCACTGTATCTAATACCAGGGATTCAAGTATGCTTCTGTTACAGTTCTCTTTTTGTTTCGTCTCCGTGTTTCAGTAACCGTTTCATACTCATCATTACTGCGCAGTGTACAGCCCAGACGCTATCTCCTTTCGTAACTACCTTCACATTTCCTTTCCTGAGTAGCTACAGCCTCATCCCTTTTACAGTTTCCTTTTGTTCTCCAGGAGTATATAAACCCCATGTATCTTAGAGTAACCTCAGTTCCAACTTAGATGAGTTTTGCTCTCAACCTCGATCGAACTCGACGCTCTTCTTCTTCATCATTCTCAAAGACCTTTGTCATCGTTTGACTTAGCGTCTAGACTCTTTGTCCAGTGACTGGGAGCGGACCGAGACTCTGCTTGTCACTGTTGACTTAGAACAAACTACGACGAGGGCATCATCCGTAACACAAGTTGGAACTCAGGAATCGCTCAGTGCTTCGTCACTAGCCAGACACCATTGAGACCGATGTTACGGACGATGCCTCGTCGTAGTTCGTTCTAAGTCAACAGCAACAAGCAGAATCTCGGTCCGCTCCCAGTCACTGGACAAAGAGTCTAGACGCTAAGTCAAACAATGACAAAGGTCTTGAGAACGATGAAGAAGAAGAACGTCGAGTTCAAGCGAGGTTGAGAGCAAAACTCGTCTAAGTTGGAACTGAGGTTACTCTACAGTACATGGAGCTTATATACATTTGGAGAACAATGGAATCGTAAAAGGAAATAAAGCTGTAGTTATCTAAGAAAGGAAACATGAAGGTAACTACGAAAGGAGATAGCGTCCAGGCTGTACAATGCGCAGTAAAGATGGATATGAAACTGTTTACCAAAGCATGGAGACAAAACGAAAGGAGAACTGTAACATTACCCCCTTCGTATGCGAGAAGTCACCGACTTCTACCAAGAATTTGTCCAACCGTGATCTTGCCTTGACTCTAACCAGCTGATAATGTTACCGACGTCTTTGTTGGCAGTCTCCACCCGCCACTGTAAACTCTGAATTGCTCGCTGTAGTTGTTTTGCTTGAGCAAGCATTGCATCGCGTTCTTTGTAAGTGAGGGTGTGGGGGTCGGTGGTGAGAGTGAGTGCCGTGACGAAGTCTAGCGGTTCGGAGAACAGGTTAAAGTAAGTGACGAGGGTGGCAAGATTGTTGCTAACGTTGCCCAGCATGGCGTTGCGAGGACGAGCGACGTGGGGTGGAACGGGTATAATGGGGACAGTTACGGTGTCAGCGAGTTTGGCCGGGTGTTTGTGAAGCTCCGGGAGATCAGCGAATTCGAAGTCGTCGATGGTGATGGTGGTGTTGACAAAGACCTCGAGGGGGAGGTCATGGGCAGCGGCGAGGAAGGGTGATAGGATGGCGGCGGGTTCGACGTAACAGTGGCCACATGCTGTGACCAGGAGGGCAAAGGCGAAGGCAATGAGATAGGCAATGGTGGTGAAGAAAGCGGGCATGGTTATGACAGATAGGTTGGGGAATCCGATGCGCTTTGAAGGCTCCTTTTATGTTTAATTGAACACCTCGTCATCATAGTTGACAGTCAGGAGTTCTTCTTCCAAAAATTGGTAAGATGATGCGGGCGCTCTGATGGTGGGAATGTATTTGAGTTCTCCATCAGATTCTTCTGATTCGCTCAATTCATTCCTGGTAACGGTGGAAACCTCATTCTCATGCTCGGTGTTTGTGATAGGGTCATTGCCTTGTATGACGGCTTGTTCCAGTGCATCAGGGATAACCGGGTCATCAACAAATGCATTCAGGAAATCCAGGCTGTCCATTGCATCGTTGAAATTGGCTTGTGCATTTGGGACATGCCGATCAGCAACCCAGCGGTATATTTCGATTTCTTTGCCAGCGCGTTTTAGCTCCTGACGAAAACATATTTTTCAGGTTCTTCTCTTCGAAGGGCCATCTCGGCGTACACCTCGTATCTGTGATTCAAAGGTATATTGGGTGATGGAAGGTATGACCTGGCTTCGGGATAATATGGTAATTCCTCAGATCGAATGTAAGATCCATGTATTTTGGAGATAATGAAGGCGGGCATTAAATGGAATTCTACGTGTCCTTGTGGATGTTTTAAGTGTCCGGTGGTTAGTCTTGAGGTTCTAGGTGCAGTTTCGGACTGCTCGTGTCCGGATGATTTTAGAGAATCGTGGTAATCCTAACGGAGATGTTGGAGGGCGATAGATAGGAATTTTAATGATCCGTCCTCGAAATCTTTCGTAGAGTTTTGGAGAATATTGTCCTTGAGTAGAACAGTATTTCTTTGTGTATCGGATGTTTTGTTTAAGGATTCGGCGGTTCTGATAGCGAGACATGGGTATTTTACAGCTGTCTTCTCAGTTTATATGCTTGCAAGATATCCGCAGCATTGCCTAGATTGCGTTCTGGTTCCCAGGAATTGTCATTCGGACCATAGTTTTTCCATTTAACCAAATATTGGTATCCTGCTCCACGCTTTCGGTGTGCGAGAACCGCTTCAACTTCAAACTCTTCTTGTCCATTTACAAGGTCAGGAGGTGGGGCTGTGTAATTTGGTCCATGTGTTTCAGTCTCCTTATATGGCATAAGGAGTGATGTGTGAAAGACTGGATGAATGTGCCATTGTTTCGGAAGTTTGAGCCTATACGTTACTGGTCCTAAGACTTGCTCAATGGGAAAGGGTCCTTCTCGTTTCGGCGCTAGCTTCCTGGACTGGTATGGGATATTAAGGTTTCTGTTTCGAGCCAAACTTTGTCTCCTATTTCAAATTTGATTGACTTGTCTCTGATTTGTCTAGCCACCATTTGTCTAGCTAATTCATGCGCAGCAAGGGCCTCTTCCCTAGCCTTTCGTAGTAACTGTAGCCGTTCTTCTGCTGCTGGTGTCGTCATTTTCTGCGCCGCAGTAGGTAGTGCAACAGGGTTTGTTCCGTACATAAGTTGGAAAGGCGATGCTTTAACTGAATCATGATGGCGGTTATTATGGGCAAATTCGGCGATTGGTAATAGTTGTTTCCAAGTGTGCGCTTCATTTGCACAGAATATTCGAAGATATACTTCTAATTCTTGTTTAACTTGTTCCGTTTCTCCATCGGTTTGCGGATGATAGGCGGTGCTCATTCTATGATCGATTCCTAATGTCTTCCTGATTTCTTGGAAGACCTTGGCTGAGAATTGCGGTCCTCGATCTGAAATAAGTACGTCTGGTAGACCAAAGCACTTGAATATTTCGGAAATGTAGAGGTCTGCCGTTCCTAGTGCGTCGATGGTTTTCTTGCAAGGAGTAAGAATTACCCCCTTTGTAAGACCATGGTCCACCGTGACCAAAATTGAGTCAAATCCGTCGGAAATGGGAAGATCGGTAATAAATCCAAGGTCACTTGCTGAAATGGTCGAGTCGCCTTCGATCCGATTGGTAGGAGGGCTGGGGTGTTGGGGTGAGTGTTCACCTTCATTTGCTGACATGTGGCGCATCCAGTGATCCATTCCTTGACGTGTTTATACATTCCTGGCCACCAGTAATCTCGTTGTAGCAATTCCAGCGTTTTCAATCGTCCGGGATGCCCGGAAGTGGGCAATTCATGGACCGCTTTGATAATACTGGTGCGCAGTGTTCCAAGATCAGGGATATATGCTCTGTCAATGTATCGAATGATGCCATCGACAAATGCCCAATCCTGGAGTTTGGATTTAATAGGTGGAGCGCATTGCGTTTCTATGACTTCAATGATGGTTTTTCCAAAACTATCAAGTGATGTAGCATCTTGGATTTTCTGAGCAAGGTCTGTGGCAATAAGGCGAATGAACTTGTTATTGGGTAACATGATAACATTGTCCAGTATGTCATCATCTTTCATATGATCAGGACGGCGGGATAATGCATCTGCTTCAAACATTTTCATCCCTGGTACGTGCTCTATTTTCAGGTCAAATTCCGATAGCATCATAGACCAATGAGCTTGTCGAGGTGTTAACCGTTGCGGAGTTCTATAGAATGAAAGGTTTTTGTGATCGCAATGGACTATAATTGGATGCGGAGATCCATGCAGCAAATGTCGCCATGCTTGTAATCCTTTAATAATAGCCAGTAGTTCTCGGTCATAGATTTGGTAATTCTGTTCCGTCGCGGTTAAGGTGTGTGATATAAAGCCACAAGGATGGAGGGATCCGGAGGCGTCAGCTTGTTTCAATACTGCTCCAGTGGCCTTATTGGAGGCGTCCGTCTGGAGGATAAAAGGCCTTGTGGGGTCTGGCATGCGTAGGACTGGCATTGACGAAACTTTTCTTTTTAATTCATCGAAAGCCGTCTGACAATCAAGCGTCCAACTGAAGGTTAAGCTTTTCTTAGTTAAGTCCGTCAATGATTTTGCTATAGCAGCAAAGTTGCCGATGAATCGTCTATAGAAATTCCGAATCCGAGGAAAGATCTAACTTGTTTGACCATTGTGGGGGTTGGCCAGTCTCTGATACCGGCTAGTTTTACAGGGTCCATTTGAATATGACCGGGCGTAATGACCATACCCAGAAATTCGACTTCTTGAACGCAAAATTTGCACTTTTCTAAATTTAAAAATAGGTCTTTCTCCTGTAAACGTTCTAAGACTCTTTCGGTCCGTTTCTGTATTTCGTCTTTCGTCTTCCCACAGATCAAAATGTTGTCCATGTAGATAATGAGCCATCCTTCATTAATCATGTCCTGAAAGTATTCATTCATCATGGTCTGGAACGTCGAGGGTGAATTGCAAAGGCCAAAGAACATTACTGTTGGTTCATACAACCCTCGGTGTAAATCCAGTTTTGAGTTCAATCGCATGGTCCCATGGACGTGATGATGGGAAACGCTCCGACACTTTTTTCTCGAAGGTAGACTGCCAGGGAAGGTACTCTTGTGGTAAGACAGTCGGCGTTTCGTCGCGTTTTGCTTGGTGTTCAAACGCTTGTGACGCCGATGTTTTTACCCTTATCCAATATTTGTCTTCTCCCCATTGTTGAGTATCTAGCGCTATGCGCCAAATAGGTTTGTCATCTTTTGAATTGTCATCTATTTGGAGGGTTTTCTTTCGCCAATCAATAGTCGGGTTGTGTTTTTCCAGCCATGGTATTCCGAAGATGATTTCTTGATCCCTAAGTTTGTGATCCATAACCAATTATCATATGGTTTTCCATTGATAGAATAGATAAGATGAGTTCGATGCGTGATCATGCCATTTTGATTAATAGTTCCGTCAGCGTTTTTGACTTTAATCGGTTGTTTTAGTTTTTCTTTTGGCCAATCTTTTGATATGCGTTCGTCAATGAAGTTTCCTTCTGCTCCACAATCAATGAGGGCGGATATTTCAGCGGGTTTATCATTTGTTTGCACAGTAATTGAGATCCGTTTATCATTATTGGATTGTACGATTACAGAATCGAGTGCTAACTGTTCAACTTTATGGGAGGCGTCAACCGCTTTCTGGCGTCTCCTTCTTAAAAACCCTCTGTTTCTAGTTCTTGGAGGGTATTTTCGCGCTCCTCATCTGGGAGTGCTTTCAATAGTGCCCTAATGCGTTGGGCAGTTGATTCTTCTGAGGTCGTTTCCTCAATAGTTCTAATGGTGCAATTCTGTGGAGGAGGTGATTTGTTGGGCGTCGTTTGGGCGTTCCCTTTGTTTGGGCAGTCCCTAGATATGTGTCCCTGAGTTCCGCATCGGAAACACTTGCCGGTTTTCCGATATTCCTCCTTTTGGGCATCTGAAAGGCGTCCAGTAGTTATGGCATTGACCCCTTTTGACCCTGATGCTGAGTTCCTCGAGTTTCGGTTAAATTTGAAACGTCTCTCCGTGTTTCCTGATCCAGAAGATCGGTTCATCAGTTTCAGGGTTTCCCAAGCATTGTGTAATTGCTCCGCAGCATCATAGGCTGTTTCCATGTTGATGACTGCAGGGTTTTCGATGATTTTTGCTGCAACTGATGCTGGGAGTCCTTTACAAAAATAGATTCGCTGCGCCATGAACCCTGTGATTCCGGTTGAGTGAATGAGCGATCGGAATTTCTGAATATAAGTGGGGATATCAATGTCTCCGCCTACTTTCACTTTATCTAGATCATTCAGGGTCCTGGCTGCGGTGTCTGATTCGCCCCAATTGGCTAAGAATTGTTTTTTGAAACTGCTGTAGCTATCCCAAGAGAGCGTTGTTCCTTCTTCCTTTTTCTTTCCTTTGTCTGTAGTCGCCTCATCCAATTCCTCTCAGATATTGGATTTCCAATCGTCTAATTCCTCTCCTAAGTGTAGGAAAACATATTTGATTTTCTTTTTGGCAGTGGTAAATTGTTCCTCATCTAAATCGAAGGTATCATCGAACGCATAGATGAAATGTTTTGCTTTGGATCGTTGTCCTTTGAATTTCTAACTGGAGATTCCCTTTATTCCTTTCGGAGATGTTTCCTTTTCGTCTGCCATATTCCTTTTTGTTTCGGTTTCAGGCTCCTGTTTTGGTTCAGTTGTTTGTTTCGAGCTTTCTCCTTGTTTTGGTTCGTTGTCAAAATCTAGATCTAGTTCGATCTGCTGTTGTTCCTTGTATTTGTTCCACTTGGCAAGAGTCGATTCCTCAAGTGCGGAGAAGACTCCGTCGGTTAGATCCTCAGTGTCTCAAAACTCGTGCAACCAAGGGAGTTCTGGTTCTTTGTTTGGTGGGAAGAATAATCGGCTATCTGAATTGTTTTCTTTGTTGTGCCAATTAATCCAAGTTTCTGCTGGTAATTCTTCGTCAGGGTTTCCTTCTCTGTATTCTCCTTCGAAGAAACTTTCTGGGACTCGCTGGTTCTTTTTTCTTGGTGGTTGAAACGTAGTACCACCCTTCGTTTGTTGTGGAAGGATAGACTTCCCTTCGTCCAAGGTAGTACTTTTGCCTATAACGAACGGAGTCGTTTGGCGGTCTGATCTGGGAGGTTTGGGTCTCAATGGTGTCTGGCTAGTGACAAAGCACTGAGCGGTTCCTGAGTTCCAACTTGTGTTACGGACGATGCCCTCGTTGTAGTTCGTTCTAAGTCAACAGCAACAAGCAGAATCTTGGTCCGCTCCCAGTCACTGGACAAAGAGTCTAGACGCTAAGTCAAACAATGACAAAGGTCTTGAGAACGATGAAGAAGAAGAACGTCGAGTTCAAGCGAGGTTGAGAGCAAAACTCGTCTAAGTTGGAACTGAGGTTACTCTACAGTACATGGAGCTTATATACGTTTGGAGAACAATGGAATCGTAAAAGGAAATAAAGCTGTAGTTATCTAAGAAAGGAAACATGAAGGTAACTACAAAAGGAGATAGCGTCCAGGCTGTACAATGCGCAGTAAAGATGGATATGAAACTGTTTACCAAAGCATGGAGACAAAACGAAAGGAGAACTGTAACACCCGAACCTCCCAGATCAGACCGCCAAACGACTCCGTTCGTTATAGGCAAAAGTACTACCTTGGACGAAGAGAAGTCTATCCTTCTACAACAAACGAAGGGTAGTACTACATTTCAACCACTAAGAAAAAGAACCAGCGAGTCCCAGAAAGTTTCTTTGAAGGAGAATACAGAGAAGGAAACCCTGACAAAGAATTACCAGCAGAAACTTGGATTAATTGGCATAACGAAGAAAACAATTCAGATAGCTGATTATTCTTCCCACCAAACAAGGAACCAGAACTCACTTGGTGGCACAAATTTTGAGATACTGAGGATCTAACCGACGGAGTCTTCTCCGCACTTGAGGAATCTACTCTTGCCAAGTGGAACAAATACAAGGAACAACAGCAGATCGAACTGGATCTAGATTTTGACAACGAGCCGAAACAAGGAGAAAGCTCGAAACAAGCAACAGAACCGAAACAGGAACCTGAAACCGAAACAAAGAAGAATATGGCAGACGAAAAGGAAACATCCCTGAAAGGGATAAAGGGAATCTCCATTGAGAAATTCAAAGGACAACGATCCAAAGCGAAACATTTCATCTATGCGTTTGATGACACCTTTGAGGCTTGGCGTTGCTCGGAGGGGCTTGTCTGGCTTCATTGGCATTGGAAACGAGTGTCGGAGGGTCCGAGGGTCAAGGTGGTGCGGATGTGAGCATTGGGCGTCGGTCTCAGGCTGGCCCAATTTGAATCGTTACACCGGAATCACAGGGTTCATGGCGCAACAAATCTATTTTTGTAAAGGACTCCCAGCATCAGTCGCAGCAAAAATCATCGAAAACCCTGCAGTTACCAATATGGAAACAGCCTATGATGCTGCGGAGCGATTACACAATGCTTGGGAGACCCTGAAACTGATGAACCAATCCTCTGGATCAGGAAACACGGAGAGACATTTCAAATTCAACCGAAACTCAAGAAACTCAGCATCCGGATCAAAAGGGGTCAATGCCATAACTACTGGACGCCTTTCAGATGCCCAAAAGGAGGAATATTGGAAAACTGGCAAGTGTTTCCGATGCAGAACTCAGGGACACATATCCAGGGATTGCCCAAACAAAGGGAACGCCCAAACGACGCCCAACAAACCATCTCCTCCACAAAATCGCACCATTAGGACTATTGAGGAAACGACCTCAGAAGAATCAACTGCCCAACGTATTAGGGCACTATTGAAAGCACTCCCAGATGAGGAGCGCAAGAATACCCTCCAAGAACTTGAAACAGAGGGTTTTTAAGAAGGAGACGCCAGAAAGCGGTTGACGCCTCCCATAAAATTGAACAGTTAGCACTCGACTCTGTAATTGTACAATCCAATAATAATAAATGGATTTCAATCAATGTGCAAACAAACGATAAACCCACTGAAATATCTGCCCTTATTGATTGTGGAGCAGAAGGAAACTTCATTGACGAACGCATATCAAAAGATTGGCCAAAAGAAAAACTAAAGCAACCAATTAAAGTCAAGAACGCTGACGGAACTATTAATCAAAATGGCATGATCATGCATCGAACTCATCTTACCTATTCTATCAACGGAAAACCATATGACAATTGGTTATGGATCACAAATTTAGGGGATCAAGAAATCATCTTCGGAATACCATGGTTGGAAAAGCATAACCCGACTATTGATTGGCGAAAGAAAACCCTCCAGATAAATGATGATTCAAAAAATGACAAACCTATTTGGCGCATGGCACTAGATACCCAACAATGGGGAGAAGACGAATATTGGATAAGAGTAAAAACATCGGCGTCACAAGCATTTGAACACCAAGCAAAACGCGATGAAACGCTGACTGTCTTACCACAAGAGTACCTTCCCTGGCAGTCTACCTTCGAGAAAAAAGTGTCGGAGCGTTTCCCATCATCACGTCCATGGGACCATGCGATTGAACTCAAAACTGGATTTACACCGAAAGTTAGCAAGATCTACCCATTATCACTGAAAGAACAATCAATGCTCAACAAATGGATTAAAGAGCAATTAGACAAGGGATACATCCGACCGTCCAAATCACCACAAGATCACCATTTTTCTTCGTTTCAAAGAAAGAAAGTGGTGCTCTTAGACCCTGCCAAGATTATCGTTACCTTAATGAATGGACGATCAAAAATGCCTATCCATTACCCCTAGTCTCAGACCTAATGACGAAATTAGAAGGTGCGAACTATTTCACTAAACTTGATTTGCGCTGGGGATACAACAACGTCCGAATTAAAGAAGGCGATGAATGGAAAGCGGCCTTCATTACAAACCGAGGGTTGTATGAACCAACAGTAATGTTTTCGGCCTTTGCAATTCGCCCTCGACGTTTCAGACCATGATGAACAAATACTTCCAGGACATGATTAACGAAGGATGGCTCATTATCTACATGGACGACATTCTGATCTGCGGGAAAATGAAAGACGAAATACAGAAACAAACCGAAAGAGTCTTAGAGCGCTTACAGGAGAAAGACCTATTTTTGAAGCTAGAAAAGTGCAAATTTTGCGTTCAAGAAGTCGAATTCCTGGGTATGGTCATTACGCCCGGTCATATTCAAATGGACCCTGTAAAACTCGCCGGTATCAGAGACTGGCCAACCCCCACAACGGTCAAACAAGTTAGATCTTTCCTTGGATTCGGAAATTTCTATAGACGATTCATCGGCAACTTTGCTGCTATAGCAAAACCGTTGACGGACTTAACTAAGAAAGGTTTAACCTTCAGTTGGATGCTTGATTGTCAGATGGCTTTCGATGAATTAAAACGAAAGTTTTCGTCAATGCCAGTCCTACGCATGCCAGACCCCACAAGGCCATTCATCCTACAAACGGACGCCTCCAATAAAGCCACTGGAGCAGTATTGAAACAAGCCGACGCCTCCGGATCCCTCCACCCTTGTGGCTTTATATCACATGCCTTAACCACAACAGAACAGAATTACCAAATCTATGACCAAGAACTACTGGCTATTATTAAAGGATTACAAGCATGGCGACATTTGCTGCATGGATCTCTGCATCCAATTATAGTCCATTGCGATCACAAAAACCTTTCATTCTATAGAACCCCGCAACGGTTAACACCTCGACAAGCTCGTTGGTCTATGATGCTATCAGAATTTGACCTGAAGATAGAGCACGTACCAGGAACAAAAATGTTTGAAGCAGATGCATTATCCAGCCGTCCTGATCATATGAAAGACGACGATATACTGGACGATGTTATCATGTTACCTAATAACAAGTTTATTCGCCTTATCGCTACAGACCTCCGCACAAAAAAATCCGAGATGCTACGTCACTTGACAGCTTGGAAAAACCATCATCGAAGTCATAGAAACGCAACGCGCTCTGCCTATTAAATCCAAACTCCAAGATTGGGCGTTGTTGACGGCATCATTCGATACATTGACAGGGCGTATATCCCTGACTCGGAACACTTCGCACGGATATTATTAAAACAGTTCATGAATCGCCTACTTCCGGACACCCGGACGCTTGAAAACGCTAGGAATTGTTACAACGAGATTACTGGTGGCCAGGAATGTATAAACACGTCAAGGAATGGATTACTGGATGCGCCACATGTCAGCAAATGAAGGTGAACACTCACCCCAACACCCCAGCCCTCCTACCAATTTGGATCAAAAGGCGACTCGACCATTTCAGCAAGTGACCTTGGATTTTATTACCGATCTTCCCATTTCCGACGGATTTGACTCGATTTTGGTCATGGTGGACCATGGTCTTACGAGGGGGTAATTCTTACTCCTTGCAAGAAAACCTATCGACGCACTAGAAACGGCAGACCTCTACATTTCCAAAATATTCAAGCGCTTTTGGTCTACCAGACGTACTTATTTCAGATCGAGGACCGCAATTCTCAGCCAAGGTCTTCCAAGAAATCAGGAAAACATTAGGAATCGACCATAGAATGAGCACCGCCTATCATCCGCAAACCGATGAGAAACGGAAGAGTTAATCAAGAACTAGAAGTATATCTTCGAATATTCTGTGCAAATGAAGCGCACACTTGGAAACAACTATTACCAATCGCCGAATTTGCCCATAATAACCGCCATCATGATTCAGTTAAAGCATCACCTTCCAACTTATGTATGGAACAAATCCTGTTGCACTACCTACTGCGGCGCAGAATAATGTGAACGAGCTACCTTTATGCATATGAGTCAGATATAAATCTTTTCGAATGTATTATGCACATGGTATCATTACATCTCCTATGGTTTAGCTGTATTCGAATATAATGGCATATGGGAAGAGCGGGTTAAGTGTTTGCTATGCTGAGTATACGTAATGTGATGATTAATAGTCTGATCGTAGTAATGTAGCTAGACTCAAATGTGTTGGGCTATAAGATAGTAGGATCTAGAGTACGGATACGGATGATTATTTTTTGTGTTTAATATCTGTATAATATTTTTTAATGGTATTGTAGAAGTGTGTAAGTAGTATGTATATTGTTGTGTTTCGACAGGTAGTGTATTATTTTGAGTATGAGATTCCGAGAATTAATATGACGTAGATATGATGCTCTTTCAGATAGAGTTGTGTATGTGTAGATGCTTCTCTGTGATGTCTAGATATATAGTTATGGATGTATGGTTCGTACAAGAACTGCAGAATGACCCTTTGATCCCATCGTATAGACAGTATGATGAGTTTTATATGGACCAGGATCGTTTTCATAAGATCTCATAAGTGAGAATGCGTATGTCCGGATGAGTAGGTGATAAGGGGCGGTATGTGTTTTGCATTTTCTCAAGTTCAAGTGTGTATGTATTTCCAATTAGTCTGTCTCTAGAATTTGTCCATATCATGTGGTTTGTATTGAGTACGTGTATTATATTGAGGTTCTGAGTTGAGCTCTATGGTTATAGATAGTGGAGATGTATATCTGAATATAGACAATAGTTCAGTTAGAGGTGGTACCTAGAGATGTGATGATCTATGTCTACTAGGTCCCTCACCTATTCAGATTTATGGTAAAATCATTCGTTAATTGTATGGTATCATTATGTATGAGTTTGATTTGGTGATGTGATTATTCGATTTATTACGTCCATATATGTATGTCTGTCTATGTTATACGGTGTTAATATCGGATGGGTTGAGTTAGATATATCTCGTGTCAAGATATGGATATGAGTGATAGGACGTAATGATAGAATATGATTGAGTTGAATTTCTAGTGTTAGTGTAGTGGTTAACTGCTTGATATATTACGTACTTCGGGTTATGTTGATAATTTTCGATCAAGATGTTCGCTTTGGAATCGTATTGTCTGCCTGTAGCGACGTTCCTTTTATTTATTGTGATGATGTAATGTTAATTTGAGCAATGCTAGGCGGGTATAGGTGTGAGTCGTGCTTTGAGTTGCATGAAAGGCGGATTTATAGTAGAACTATATGTGTAGTTAATGAACTTGATTGTATATTCTATGTTGAAACTACACATGTTACGTGTAGTCGTAGTATCATGATTGTGATATTATGTGTTGTCGTGCTATTTATACTGTACTGTACGGTATCCGTATCTTGACATCCTATAAGGTTATCAAACATACTCCGTATTATATGAGATCATAATTTGTTCATACTCGAATAGTGGATTCAATTCCCAATATATGCGTTTTACTAGTGAATAAATTCCTAAAGTAAGGACGACATCATACAATCCTTTATATATCGCCCCCCACAACTTACTCCGATTAGTGGATTACCCACTTGTGATTAACAAAAATTATCCGAACTCAGCAGCTTGACAGATCGCACCTAGAAGTCTCAAGACTAACCGCCAGACATTTAACACACCCACAGGGAATGTGAATTCCATTCAACGCTCGTCTATATTCTTCCAAAATATATGGATCTTTACATTCGATCCAGAAGGAATTACCATCTCTCTCT